>JBBMKC010228535.1:0-11692 GCA_037834085.1 Bipalium vagum | reverse complement strand
TTGTCAATTTTCAACTTTTCGATTGAAAAGTCTTTTAACTGATGTTTAATGGATTTGTCTCTCTTCGAACATTGTTCCATCTTAAATAGATTTATTAAATCTGGGCAAAAAAAGAGCAACTCCTTCTAGTAACATTATTAATGTTATCAGGTCTATATTTTCTCTTGTTCATCACTGAAAAACTTTCAGAGACCGCTTTATTAATATTTTTAAATTTAAAATCGATTATTTGATTATCATTTTTATTGTGACGACTATTATTTGATGACTTATTATTTACTTTTTTCTTAGTTTGATCTTTACTGAAATTATTATTATCATTATTAACCTTATTATATTTCACATAATCAATAATATTATAAACTGAATCAATATGAGAAATGCCATCAGCACCGATCTTCTCGTATGGACTGGGCTCAATATTATTCAAATTGCACAAATTCTTACGTATGCAAAAAATTTCCTCCGAATTTGATTTTATCATTGCATCTAGAGCATCCAGAGTTGAACCGACATTGAATGGCTTCCCATCGACCGATCTTGACAGTTCAGGTGGCGTCTGATTAGTCGTCCCCTGCTTATCATGGGAACGATATCACTACTTGACAAGGTTTCACCTATATTTTGGCAAAAAACATAATCCTGTGGCATTTTTGAAAATGTTTTTGTTCGATTGCATTTGGCGTCAACATGTTTCCTAGAGAGAAAATCAGGAAACATAGAAAATATTACATCTGGCTCGAAAATATCTTCCAAACGGAATTTTATGAAGTCGAAAAACGAATTTTTCAGGATTTTCGTATTTTTCTTCCAATCTTCCTTATGACGTAACATATCGACTTCTGATTCGTTGACCTCATTGCGTAAATCATTTGCAGTAAGCTGCGGCATGCTGATTGCGTCACTTGTTAAACGACCGAAAACATCATCGAACTTGCTATCTAAAAAACGTGTGTCGCTCTTAGGTATAATATTCACCGTTGAGCTACATCCCCCGACTAATTTTCAATATATCTCACACTGATGATCTTTTGTTCTTTGCTAGATCAACCAATGAACTCCAATTAATATTGGACAAGGTGAGCAATGCCTTGAATAAAGTGCATATTAAATTCCGCCACAGAAATATGGATATTTTAACACAGATCCCAATCCTGGGACTGAAATTAAAATATATGGGGAGCCAGTTTCAATAGTGGATGACTCCAACCAATAACTTTACCTTGGAGTGCCTCAAGGCCAGGGTAAAAGAATGAGAATGGACAAAATTCTAACGGACGATTTCCAGCGGGTGTTCAAATAACACCTTCATCCGGCCCACAAAATAGAATTTTTTAAAATATTCTTGCATTCATGGCTTTTTTTCCACTTTAGAAATAGAGTGGTGGATGTCCAAACTCTGTCCTCCCTCTCCGGTAGGCAGGGTGAAGGCAGGGGAAAAAGTGTGGGATTTGACAAGCTTCTCAGAAAGACATTGAGATCAATCACCGATACCACATTGACACAAAGTACAAATATTTCATATTTGTACACCCCTACGGCACTTGGAGGTCTCGGCGTAGTCTCTGCATAAAATGAATACCACATTTGCAGTGTAGTGCAGGGATTACGATTTCTGACACCCAATAACCGGCACTGTAGGTCACTCTTGACCCGATCCTTGCTACACAATGTAAGGAAAAGGTTTTGTATAGAAACTTTGGTCGACTTAGATTTTGGATTGAAATGGCTAAGAGATAATATCAAAAACGATCTCAATGCCCAAAGCACATGGTGGACCAAGGTACGAGTTTCCGTGAAGGCTCTCTGATCCAGAAGTATGGAATGTGAATTCCTTATTTTTGAGGAGGTACAGCTAAAAATATCAAAAAAATTGACTAAGGGTGAGTCGACGAGTTATTTTTTCTGAAACAAGAATATAGATGAGACCGCAATGACTCTTCACCAAGGGCTGGGTATTCACTACTTCAACAGGTGGATGAGTCACGTGAGCAAAGGTCAGGTTTTGGGTTGTTCCTCAATGAGTATTCGATTCAATTAAATCTTGGTGAACAATACACTGCCTGCAGCGCATTGGTTCTTCTTGATTAAATCCCGAAGTAATTATTTAGCATTAAAATATCGCACTTTCAACATAGTGAAAGAAAGGGATCTCTACTGTAGGCTCTGCAAAACTACAATGGAAACACAAGCCCATGCGCTAAATCATTACCCCGTCCGGCTAAAACACCAAACAGCGAAACACAGTCACGTATTCATGCTGTTGATTAACTTTCTAAACGACTCGGGATTGAACGTAGATATGGATGTATATCCACACGAGATACAAACCACGCTACGACCAGACTTAATTATCAGATCCAAGGACAAGAGAGTTATTAGTCTCATTGACCTAAAAGTTCCATATGACGAATGGTCGAACTTTTCTGAAGGTAGAAAGAGAAACCAGAAGAAATATAAGGAATTCGCTCAACAAATGGCACTTGCAACCCGCAACAAAATCGATATCTTGACGATTAATCTCGGGTGCCTCGGCTCCTGGGATCCAGAGAATGATAACGTACTCCGTCAACTTGGCTTCAAGGACATTCATAGGTTATCGCGTAATCATATCATATCTACCTACAACATGCAGAATGAGGGGATGACTTGACTATTTAATAGTATTTTTTAACTTTACTATCTCAATATGTACTATATTGAGTAATATTATCATTATTATATAAATAATCATTAAATATGCCCAATTTCTCTTAAAATTTAAAACTAAAGTTTCTTATTACTTTAAATAGTTTCATAAATATCTTTCATTTTTAATATATTAATAACTAATAATAACTAAAAATTGTACTATTAACATCATAAATAACCCTTTTAATATCTTTAAAGTCTTTTTAAATGTAAAACTTATATTATTAAATAACCTTATAAAATTCTGAAGTTTTTATTTTTTATGGTTAATTTGTAAATATCTAAATAATTTATACATTTAAAATTATCAAGGCTCGGGATAATTTTATATCGAGATCAATATATGTCATGAGTAGTTTGACATCCCAAGGCTCACGGGACGAGAACAAAAATGATATATAAGGATCTGATGAACAGACCAAAGTTGAGGAAATAATCTAATATCAGCTGCTCACGGGATATTGGATGAAATAATCTGCTAAGGAATGTTTTTTATGCCTAACACTTATCGCCGGAGTAGCCTGAAATACTGCGGCTCAATAGTATGAGAACAAAAAGAAAATAAGGATTAGAAAACAGTGTGTTAAATTTCTTTAAATATTTTATCTTATAAGGTGTTGAAAAGATTATTTTATGGTGAAATGTAGTATTGTAAAAATTCATAGTGAAGGGTACTTTTATATAAATTTTTCTGAGGGAGTACCTTCTAGGAACCCCACATATTTTCCGACACCTTTTGTAAATTCCGAGGAAAAACTTTAAGGTCTTTTATAGTTATACCTGTGATATATTTTCTTTATTGTTTTGACTTAAGGCATAGGGTTTCTTTCTCGGAATAAACGAGCAGATGATGTGTGGAGGGGAGTTAGATAATACACCCTCTAGAATCAGTTAAGTTTGTCTGTGTTTTCTTGTTTAATTTTTCTTTGGGTATTTTTAAATAAGACCAACGCAAGTGAAGGTAAGTATATTTTTTCTTATTTTTTTATTTTTAAGCGCAACCAACGGAGATGAAGAATGACAGGAAAAATCGAATGAGGACATAAGAAGACAAAAGATTATGAGAAAGAAAACAGTTTAAAAATCGAGAATATTAGAAACAGTAGAAAAAGAACGGCAAAAGAAGAGTATCCTAAAAAAAGAAATTATTGAGTGTTGGGAAACATTGTTTTGTTTCACATCACTTTTTATTTGGAATTATATTAATGTTTGGTAGTCCATCAAATTAAATCGTGTCAGTAATTAGAAATAACCTAATAAGATAAACAAATGTCTTCTACGGGAAGCTTCAACTGGAACAAGCATTCCAAAGAGACCATCAACTTTGAAGGAGAACTCCATGATCCTGACCTCAGCAGCTAGTTTGGTGTTACTGGTTCTACTATCACCTATCTGTGGTTTATTTTTGTTAAATTTGTTGTTAGCTTTCATAGACGGTCTTTTCTGAAGGTTTCACCAACCTAATTATAATGTCACGAAACCTGTGACTACAAAGTCTTATTCTAAGGTGTTAAGTGTACAATATGTAAAACGTTGCTTCAAAAGTTAAAAGTTCTTGCCAATTGAAAGTACCTCATAAAAGTTTCAAATCACCTTATAAAAATAAAGGATTTGAAAGAGAATGTTTTTGTGTTATTACCCTCTTTCACCATAGTTTTCAGAATTCGGCTAACAAATGGTCAAAACTACAGACGAACTTTATGAGACATTCCACAAACAGGACTCACATTTTGAATGCCGAGGTCCTTTCTTTTTATATCAATGTCTTGTTGTCCTAGTAGCATATATATACAACCCAATTAATACACTGCATCATCTTCAAAAACCTTTTCTTTTTTTCAGCTTCAGAACGTCACATTATTTAGCAGAGAAAAATTTGCGTTGAATAAACATTGCAATTTTCGACACGTTCTTCTTCACCAACATTTTAAAAGTGGAGGATAAGGTTGAAGTCATAAATTGATTGACTTATTAAAACAAATTTAAAGTATTACCGTACTGTGAGTGGTACTCTATCTTTCAATTATTATCGAGCATAAAAGAACGAGAGCGCAATTACCCTCATTAAATTAATTTTTAATTTCTCCTTGAGTTAAATGTTCTTTTTTGTTCTCTTGTATAATGTTTTGTAATAGATTAGATTAATAAAAATCAATCCCAATAAGATACTGACGAAACCAATTGGCACTTTCAGGTGCAGGCATTTACACACAAGGAAGATCATTTTGAATGTTTTGCAGTAATGAGTGACACGGTTCCTATAAAAAGGATATCATAAGGTCACGAAACAAAAACACAAAGGAACTACAAACTTACAAACTTAGATCCGGAATTGGTCACGGAAAAGAGTTAATATTCCCCATGACAACAATATATTCAAAATCATTATTAATCGTTGATAAATTATCAATGATAATCGATGAGTCGAGTTATTATCAAATTGATTTCACAGCCGTCCTCAAACCTCTGATCTGAAATTGTTTTATTAAATGAATTTAAAGATTTTAAATGTAATTTTTCTGAATAATTTCATTAATTGATTTTATTTAATTAAAACTATTTTTTAATAAGAATTTGATAATAATTTTATTTCTTCTTGGATATTGTTCCATATCTTTTTCTTATCAGTTTTTTAATTCTTTCTTAAATTTAAACTAATTTTCTATAGTCATTTTATTTTTTTCCAAAAGGACCCGTTCCTATTATCCATTACAATAGACATTTTAATTATATTTTGAAAAAAGAATAATTAATTTTAAAAATATAATTTGACTCTGATTTTAGGACGACAAATTGAAATTTTTCGTTTATTAAATCTTGTTTAATATAAATTTTGAAGTTGAAGTAAACATTCTTTTATTTAATTAAAGCTGAATTTGTCTGTTTTACATATTGACATTGGTCCTGACAAATGAAGAAAATACTCTCATTTACCCTTAATAAATAGGAAGAACCCAGTGTCAATAATTCGATGGAATTCTGTTTGCCTTAACTCATTTCTCCTTTCATTTGATGGTAACAGAATTCATACTATTACTTGTTGATACCATTGAGATTTACGTCAGCCCAGATGTATTCTTTATCACTCATAAACCCAACAAAAATGTGGATTAAATTAATTACGTCCAAAGTTTGAAAATGAAAGCGTTTCCGTTCATCTAAACATTGATTTTTATGACGTATTGACATATCGGGATTAATTCGCTTACAATGCAGCCAACAATTATAAATCGTTAACGAGACCACTTCATTCCAACATTTTGTAATAAATCTGAGTGCATCTAGTGAAGTTTTCAGGTTTCAATATCGATCTAACTAAAACTTAACATAAAAAGGTCTATGTTTTACCTTTAGTGAGTGTATTATTCCAAAATCTAATGGTTAAAATCCTGATTTTGTATTCGGTGACAAATATCAGATTGAGTAAAAAAGTATTCAGCTTTTAAGTTATTTAAAGTTCTTGCCCTATCATATCATAACTACTTAGTCTACTTAATCTACCATTTATATGAAATATTTGGTATCATTTAAAACCCTTGGAAAGGAGAACGTAATTACACTTTAAAATTTAGATTTATAAAATTCCATTTACCGTAGATACGCGAGTATACCGCGAGAATTTTTATCGGCAATTGGAGTGAAATTTGGGGAGTCGCGATATTCTAGAGACACAACAATAATTTAATTTATTGGATCTGATTTCACATTTCGGAAACTTTAGAAGCTTGTTACGATAGCTAGGCATCGAAATCGATCGTTTGTTGGCTCAAAAGACGAAATTTTCACATGTTAATATGAATGGATTCTGAAGTTCTCATGTTTCGAAACCACCATAAACAAATGGACGATATAAACCGCTTTCCTGTTATACCGGTAGATCGTGTCACCGCACTTTGTAAATCAATAATACGACCGCGTGTTTCATATTTCAGAGACCACCCATGAATGATGCGCGAGACTATAAGGTTCTCCTGATAATGGTGTGCAAGTCCTGTTAACTAAAATGCGCATTCTGTCTCCTAGAATGACATAGAATAGTGTGATCAAGAGAACAATAAAGAAGAATATTAGAAAATATTGAAAAGTTAGTGATTAGAAGGATGTACTTCTAAACATTTACTTCTAAAGGATTTACTAAACATATTTTAATTAAAACCAATCGGTTAAACACTTGGAATTAGCACAAATTCATTAACATTACCGGCGTCTACATAACTTTTTTGAATTGACGAAAAATCGTGATTTAAGTAGTTAAGGGTACTTTGCATGTGAAAATCAATTAAATCAAATGTAAAATGTTTTTTTCAATGTCAATTACTAATTTGGCAGAGCTGCCGTCACACTAATAATACCCCTACGTACCTATAAAAGCCCCTTCAACATAAAGATTATTTCCTCTTCAACATAAAAATTATAAGATACGTTGTTTTAAAATATAATAATAATGTTCAGATAAAATTGATAATCTCAGTTAGGTAACGATAATAATTTATGGATTATCGATCGAGCACAGACAATAATAAGAAACAAATAATCAATTAAAACTTAAAATTCGTAAAGATTAAACATCATAAAGAAGACCATTCGCACACCTCTTCCAAGCTCCACAAAACATATAGTCTTGCTCTAGTGCCAGTAAACAAATTTTACCACTTACCTCATAAGGCTTAAGACAAAGGCATTGTCCGTGATGGAGCCAGTGGAGCAAAGTCAAACAAATTGTCAAACCTCTCATCAGAATTTCATAGAAACATTTGTAAATATTTATTTTATATTTTTGCTTCGACCAACCAAAAGGGCCTCCACTGGGAGAAATAATATCACTCGTCGAATAATTTTATTTAATAATTTAACGGAAAGGGACATTTGAAATGACAAAGCTGAGTGTTCTGCATTAAATTAGGGTTCATTGATTACATTTCTTATGCTGGGATCACTGAAGACATTACCTAAGTATTGTTATTTATGGGACATAGAAAGAGACTAAATAATAATAATGATAATAATAATAATAATAAATGATAATAATATAATAATGATGATGATAATAATAAAAATAGTAATAATAATTGATATTTATCACAAAAAAATGAACATACTACAAATACAAATAATAAAAGAAGAGTCCACTTTAAAAGATTACCCATAAATAAGGCGATAGGTTTCTATGATAATTAATTTTTGTAAAAGAGTTCATTCAAAGCTTCTTTATAGTTAAGGAACATTATCAACGAGTGATGGTGAAATATTATTCTCCTCTCAGGGATAATGTAAATAAAAGGAAAATATCTTCTTTCCTTAGAGTGGAACAAATCTTGACCACTTTCCGTTTTGACGGTACTCATCGGGCAGAGCAGTGTTGATATAGTTTGAGACAACGCACAGTCCTCCTTTCTTCGAGTCCAAAAAGTAGAATGTTTTGCAAAATGGAGATTCGAAACATCTAAAAATAATCAATATTAAAATTTGAAAAGAAAAAAGCCAAAAGTTCTTCATAACTTTCTGCCACATTCCATTTCCGTATTCGTATTGAACTCTTCATAACATCCCTTTTCCTTATCGTTATTGAAAGTGACAATATCAGCTTTTACAAAAATTCTTGAAAGGACGGTCGGCGTGGGTCCTTTATGGACGCACACAAATTTAAATTTCGATGCACAAGAACCGTCCAAATATACGGCATTCATTAAAAGCGCACAGTCCTCACCTGGGTCATAATTTGTGGGCTCAATTGATTGCCACCGCTGAACATCCGTGAATAAAGATCCATCTCCTTGCATCCAGCCTATTTTATTTCTGTCTTTCTTCAAGTAGGTCGTTGATACTGGTCCAGTACCCAGTATTTTCTTTAAGATTTGAGGCTATAATCTTCATTTCATCTTCTTGGACCAATCTACCATGTTCACTGGCACAGATCTTCCACGCATTACAAGCGGACACGGATTCGTCTTTTACAGAAAAGCAGACCTTATCACGAAAACTGTATGACTTGGGACATTCGGAGTGAACTTTGCTGAAGCAGTACAAAAGAGCAACTACGACCCTCACGAGTCGCTTCATCCTAAACATAAGCAATTCCTTACTGAGTATTCTTGAAATGCTTTTTTCAACCAATGAAAATAAAAAAATTAATTAATAAAACTAACCAATCATATTTTAAATAATATACCTTTTGCTGTAAAAGATAAAATTTTAATACGCTTTCAAAGGTTATTATGCCAAGGAAAACAACGTTTTAGGAAAGATTGGTTCATAAAACCGATCCTAAACTTGAGTATTTGACTTCCTATTTTCATTGTCTGACAGTCCGTGTCTTTTCTCCATTGGAAATTTGTTTTTTGACTCTCGCCGTTCGTTGATTTTTTAACTATTTAGAAACCTTTATAAACTTTTATTTATCCCTTGGTTTTCCACTTTTGTTCTCTGCATTTTACATTTGCTGTTTAAGGTAACGGGCAACGTTAAATTTAGAACCGGAGTATTGCTTGTATTAATCAATTTTTAACAATTCACCTTTTTACCACTATTATCCCGGTCTATTGAACAATATTTTATAGGTCACACTTATTTTAGATTTCGGTTCTTTTTCATTGATTTTTTAGTTAATGTCTTCTGCAAATACTTCTAACACAATTCTTAGATAAATTGATTTTTTTTTAGAAATTCTTCCATCACTCCATTCCTTGGTTCGTAAATATAAAATTTGATATTTTTACCCTTCAGTCTTCATAATTATTACTCAATACACAAATAAAATATCAAAAAATGAAATAAAATGTAACATTTATGTAATTCTGATATGGCAGTCAATAAATTCGAACTAGTAAAAAAGTATAATTGAATATTTAAACAAAAAAGAAATTGTTTAACAGCGAAATTATTTCAATGGTCAATATTTTTAATAACGCTAAGCTTATTTCTTTTATAAGTTTATATTTTTCGAAATATAACGATTTTTAAAGGTGGTCAAAACATTATCCCATTAGTATAATTAGGTATACTGATTTTTAAAGTCATACATTTTTAAGTACACTTTTCAATATTATTTGTTTAAATAATATCAGATAACGAACTAATATATTTTACCGGTTCACAATACATAGCATTTGGCCAATTTTACTTTCGCGTTATACATTTTTTAATACTTTTTCACCCAATTTTGTATATCTCTTGTTATAGTTGGGTGGTGTTATACTTGCGTATCTACGGTAAACTAGATTGAAGTTAAATTTAATTTATTAATCACAAAACATTATTAAACAATTAATTATCCAGATATTCCTTATCTTTTTCTATTACTGCCTCCCATCTATTTAGAAGTTTATTGATTCCAGTATTACAGAAATCTCGATCTTTTGAATGAAAGAAAGAAAGTACTTCATTCTTTATACATTCAGAACTCTTAAAATTTTTACCCATCAAGTGATTCTGTAATACCCGGAACTAATAAAAATCGGAAGGGGCGACATCGGGACTATATGAGGATGTTCGATTAGAGTCCAGTTCAATTCCTGAATAAACTTCAATGTCTTCATTTATTTGTGAGACTTGGTATTATCTTGGTTTAAATTCATTTGTTTTTGGTTTATCAAACTGCTCCGGTTTTCTTTCACAATGACATGAACTCTTCTTAGCATGTCACTATAGACATCAGAATTAATGGTTTTTCCCGGATTTGAGAAACTCCTGATAAATAATTCCACGAGAATCCCACCAAATGCATAAGAGAATCTTGTTTCGTGTAAGATTGTGTTTTTCAATTTTTTGCGGAGACTCCTTTTAACGACCACTATCTTTGTCTGGTTTTGTTGTCATGATAGATCGACGTTTAATCGCAAGTGACTATTTGGTCGAGAAAAGGATCATTTCGGAATCTTTCGAGAAGTCTTGAACAAATTTCAATGCGATCCAACATTTTTTTAGGCTAGTTGGTGGGAAACCCATTTGTCGAATCCTAACGTTTTAAGTCGGTTTCTTATAGCTGTATCGCTTATATATAACTCAGAAACGATTTGTTAAACACTAATTGATCTGTTTAGTTCAAGAAGGTCCATAATAATCCTCCAACTCTTTTGGCCTTCCAGACATATCTTTGTCTTCCAATGAAAAATCGCCACTATTGAATTTTTTGAACCAAATTTGCACTGTTCGCAATTGCATTGTTTCTTCACCAAGCACCTCGTTAATTTTTGAGATTCATTTGTATTTCTGTTATTTTATCATTTGTAATAAATTATTGCTCAAATTTTTGATTTGTCCAGCGAACTTTTGGAGCACTGATTCCAGTGAATAATGTTTAATGACATTAATTATACAGTAAATTTAAAACACACATGTATAAGCAGCAAACTAAAACAAAGAAAGTTTAAATCAGTAGATAAATGAGAATCCAAGGGGCCAAGAAAATTAAACAACTGAAAAAACCTAGTTCGTTACCTGATATATAGGTTTTGCAATATTTTAGCATTTAATAAACTCAAAATAAAAGACTTACATAAAATTTATGAAAAGTTAAATTAATCAAGTTTGCGGACAAAGAGGTATACCAGGAGAATATTGTTTTGTTAACCAGAGCATCATTGACAAAAATTTCCATTTTTACAACAGGCATTTTCAAGAACCTCAATAAGTAAAATTTTTAATTTCGAAGAGACCAGTATCTTTATCGCTTGGAACCTATTAAGACTCGGGCTACGAAACAGATGTATGGAAGAAAAAATGAGTTGTGAAGAATAACGATCAGCTTATGCACAAATGCCAGTGGAACGGAAAAGTCAAAATTACTTATCACTGAAAAGCTACATAAACGACGATGTTTAAAAATAAAAATCTTAATAATTGAGCAATAATATATCATCATAATGATAAAGCTTGGATGACGAGCTCACTCTCTACGGAGTGGATTACTGGACTTGATAATATAATGATGAGCATAATTTTTGTCAACAGTTGAAATTAGTTATATTTAAAAATACATTAAATTTTTAATGTAGAAAATTAA
>JBBMKC010228534.1:0-21970 GCA_037834085.1 Bipalium vagum | reverse complement strand
AGTCCACATTGATGAGGATCGTCATATAACAGTACGGCAACTTGCTCAGATACTTCATTCTTCAAAAACAATCATTGTTGATCACAATATTATTATTATTATTCTTAATACATGTTGATGATAAAGCTTCCTCAGTTTTACAAATCTTCTCCAAAATATTAGGCAATCTAAATTGGAAAATTTTACTTAGGTCATTTTAAATAAGAATTAAACAGGTATCTTATTAAAATAATTTTCTAGTATAATAAAAATTCTTATTTTTTATATATGATGTGATGGTAGTCTCAAAAAATGATTTTCACACTAATGATTAAAATAATAATTATTCTGTCTTTTATAAAAAACAAGAATTGTAAAATTTCTAGAAAAACGAAGATAAAAATTCATTAATATTACTTTTGAAGTTTTAATAAACATCTAAGACAAAGATGTTAGTGTTGTCTTCGAAAAATGATTTTAGTAAAATTTCTGTTTTTTCTAAATAATTTTTATTTATTTATATTTTGAAAATTAATGTTATATGTTAATACATTTAAATTAAATAATAAACCCTAAAGCACTTGTCTTACCATTCCTTTCAGATCTGCATAAAGGTGTGTAATTTTGATTTAACTCATTTAAATGTTATCTTTCATATCTAGCCTTTCAATAATGACACTGGTCAGCGACGATTATTGATATGGAGATGAGAACAGTTTGATTATATGTAATTTGATAATGGGATTCCTTATCTATTCTTTTTTCATCACACCAGGTTTTTTGAAAAAGTCCTAAAACTATTTTTGACAATTATATATCATTTTTGTTATTATAAGTATTTAATAAGATATAATTATTTATTTATTATAATAACATTATTAATATTCATCAAAATATATGCTTGTTTATGTATTTTAATTATATTATAAAAATTGAGGCGAAATTCAATTATTATTAATTATTAGTTTTTGAAGAAAAATATAAAAATAATAAGA
This sequence comes from Bipalium vagum, assembly GCA_037834085.1. Lineage (NCBI taxonomy): Eukaryota > Metazoa > Platyhelminthes > Tricladida > Geoplanidae > Bipalium > Bipalium vagum. The sequence continues at coordinate 20,996 of JBBMKC010228534.1, read as the reverse complement.
GTGCAAGAACTTGATAAATATTTATTTAAGATATTTTTCATTAAACTTGCTTCAGGTTCACGTACATTCTTGAAAGACTCAAAATAAAGTTTGATATATGCGGGCGTTTTATTACTGCTAAGCTAAGCAGAAAACTAAACAAAAATATCAAAATCCAATAGGCAGTATACTTTTGAATCAAATTAGGTGACCAAGATTTCTTGTGACCTCAATTTATCGAAGAATGCTTCCTAACTTTTGGGTTCAAGGTTAAAACGGAAGAATTTAATGGCTTTATCACAATATTTTTATAATAACACCATAAAAATAAAAAACCGGACTATTTTTCAAGTTTAATAAATAATAAATGGACAAAGATATTAGAAAAGGGTAAAAAGATTTGAAGTCATCATAAATGCCTTGTTTATACAAAAATTTTAAAATATTTTGTTGACCTAAAACCTGGCTAAATAGTCCAGTCTTGGTGAATCTCTGTCTTGTCTATTCTTCAAATCCATTTTTTAAACAATAAGATATTCTTTGTTTAAGTTTCTGAGAATTTTGGGCTCTCCAATTCTAATTATATACAGTTCGCTTCAAATCTACTCAAAAATCTTCAACTGGCCCGGCTTCAGGAACATTTTCCGGCTTATATAATTTTTCAACAAATTTCACGTTTTCAACTCTAAGATACTTTTAAGATATGAAATGATTATATATATTTAAAAGCTAGACCACATTAAATCTAAAAATAATATATAGATATATTTTATATAACAGTACTGTTGAAATTATTTCATGAATATTCGTTTTATAAAACATTTCAAAATTTAGTATTATTAATAATATTATTTATATAGTTTATTTATTATGGAATATATGTAACCAAACTCCTTTCATATCATTGCCAATGTGTTGTAAGAAAAAATTCCTTTATTTTTGTCAGTGATAGTTACAGATAGTTCTATTAGGATTGTATGATAATCAGAAGAAGTATAATTATACTATACAATATGACGGTCCATCCTAATGGTGCCTTAAAATTATCAGTGACAAAAGGAAATAATTGTCTAGTCTACAAGAATCTTAGTAAATAATTTGATAACAATACTTCAGTCTATCAATCTTTTATAAGATTTCAATACTTTGCTTCAAAATTTTAGAAATTAATATTTGGGTTTATTGAACTAAGACTATGTTATGTACCATATAAGAATAGCATATTGACAATATATTTTTAGTCTTTCTGATATTATTATTTTAGTAGAAAATAACTAAATATATTCAAAAGTCTTCATGAAATTTAATATATTCCGCTACTCGGGTATGAATTAAGATTAACATTTATAAAAGGTATATCAAATTGTTAAGACTCTAAGATGTTCAAATAAATTTGTTACTCTGATTAATATTTACAATTCTTTTGTGAAGATAATAACATTAATATCAATAAATATTAATAATAATAATAATAAATAATAATAATAATAATAATATTAATAATAATAATAATAATAATAATAATAATAATAATAGTTTATGAACAAATATAAATAAATTTCGAATAAATTAAAAACATTTAATTATAGAAAACATTTTTATTAATGAACAAAATAAAATCTGGCTAAGTTCGATTCCTAACATTTTTGAAATAATCTAAAAGCAGATGGATGAAATGTACCAATTTAATTAACAAGTAAAAAAATCTATTTTTAAGCCGATGAAACTATTTATCAGAGTCCTTTGACAGTCGTGACTTACGAGTTTTATGAAATATTGACATTAAGTACTAGTGCAATTTTAGGAATATATAGATATCAATTTTCCTTAATAATCCAGACAACATTTGACAATAAAATTTGAAGAGATAATGAATCTTATACTCAATGAATTTAATTAATGTAATCGCCAATCTGTAGATTTAGAAGCATCATTGAAGGGTAATTAAGAAGTATTCGAAGTCTAACGATCAAATGGAAAATAAGTTTTTTGATAAATAAAGACAGAATGCAGAAATTTATGTTGATTGTTTTAAGATTACGAATATTTTGCCTGTTGAAATTTATAGGCGTGACTTGTTCTGCCTGAATTATTTGTATCGTAGGTTACTTTATCTAATAAATAAATTTAATGGCTTTAGAATATAAAAAAGTTGAAATCTGTGTATTGCTGTAGCTTCATTATGTATCTGAACTTGGTAATATTGTTTATTAACATCTATTGCTTTGTAATCCATAAGAAATATTTCTTTCAATAATTTATTAACATTCAGCAATAACCATAATATTCAAACAAATTTATCAAACAATGGAATTTAAATGTCATAAATTATCTTTAAATTTTATTCTTATTAATTTTTTAAAGTTATCAAATTTTATTATACATTAAATTAATTTCTATAATACTAAATACAAAAAATTTGAAACAAAATGCTTTCATGAAATTTTAAGTAGTTATTACTTTTCAAATTTTAGTATTAGTTTTATCCTGAATACAATTTCTGTGTAACTCAATCCAATTGTCTTTTGAAGTATCCGATCTTGCACAAATTCTACCTCTAGAAGAATCTCGGCGCCGTCATTTTGTCATCTTTCATTTACGGTAGAAATCATCCAATCGCCTATAGGTCTGAATTGCCTCTCAATTTAGCTATCAGTATTGTAATAATAGTGGTTTCTTCACCCGGTCCACGGATATCTACGTATATATTACAAGCTATCTGATGGTTCTGTCTTTTTGATTTTCTCATTAGATTTTGATGTAACTACTTTGTCTCTTTGATAGGCTTCATATGTTCTGATGATTTCATGTCCCCTTTTTTCAAATTTGCAACTGAGTGATAGTTATCTTTCATATAGTATGCCATTTTATCAGTTCCAGATTGTATTAACATGATATAAACTGATCAAACGATATCTTCAAATGTCAATTTTCCTTATTTTGATTTTTAAAAAAGTTAAACAACTGTTTTTGTAACCAAATATTATTTTTATTCTTCAAAGACATTGGTGTACACCTCTTATTACCAACGTTATGATAAGGTCATTATTTCAGTTTAATAATAATTTCTTTGAGGTTTTCCTGAAAGAAATTGTCCAAGCACTTCTTGATATCCATTGAATGAAATCATTGTCTTCATTTGATTTTGAACTGAAAATGTGGTAGTCCGAATAATTTCTTAGTCCTAATTTTCTCAACTTTCGGCTCTTCGAGCTGCGTTTGATAACATTAAAAATAATTAAATTGTAATTATTACACAAATGTTTCATATTTCTAACTTGATAGTATGTCTGCATTGAAAAAATAGCTATTTTCTGCATTCTAAATTCATCTATTAGCTACTAAGATAACTAATCCATGGTTTGATTTCATTTTGAAATCAATCCTTCGAATATAACCATTTTTGTTTGAGAAAATTTGAGAATATTTAGAGAGGAACATTATCATTTTCTTCAATAATTAATTTTCTAATGCTAATTCATTCCACAACATTCAAATTCTATTTAATAATAATATATGAATATAAACATAATAATAAAAAAAACACGAAATAATCCTTAAAATCCTTAAAACTTAATTTTATTAGTTATTAACAATATTTTTTGTTCAGGTTTCAAAGTGTTTCTCAACATCTTTTTTCTTTTGATAATTCATATAATTATATCAAAAATACAAGCAAAGGAAAACGGTAAGCTTTTAGTTTTTAAATACCTTAGACTTTAATTTGTTAGTAAAATTTACTTAAAATAACAGTTTTGAGTCGATTTTTACTAGAAATTATTAAAATATTTAATTAAATATATTTATTCAATTGTAAATAAAAATATTTTTAATTTTTAATATTTATTTAAAAAATAAATTATTTTAAATAACTTTATTTTTAATTTTTAATATTTTATAAAATTAATTTAGTTTTTATTTGCAACGTCAAAGAAGGTATCTTCAGCAAGTACGACATTATGAAAGATGTCTTTGAGAAATTCTTCATCTCTTGAAAATAAGACTTTTATCACACTGGAATTTATAAGTTACCTTCTTGTTGGCGACAGTTTATGAAATTTAATGGAAAGTTTTTTAATGAAAGATGTCTTAAGCTTAAAATTTTTAAATTGTCCTTTTCATTTGAAAAACGTTAATTAAACATCCATCAATCTAAAAAAAATTTATTTTGAAATTAACAATTAAATATGCTCTAATTATGTTACACGTTTTTTATTTATTTGTAAATATTTAATAATAAATTGTTAATTGAAAAGAAAAGAAAAATCGCAGCATTTTATTAGCCAAACATGTAACGTTGGCATTGAAAATTTGTTAATATAATTAAATAAGAATTCATTAAAACTGACAAAAATAATTACCTGTCAAAGGGGAAATTTAAGTACACGGTGGCTTTTAATTATTGCATATTATTTTGAACAAGTCCCATCACCTGATGATTAATGATATGAAAGTTGTATTAATGTAATTTTAATTTGCTCACCTGATGATTAATGATATGAAAGTTGTATTAATGTAATTTTAATTCTTATTGTATTGATAATCGTTTATAAATATAGATTGCTTATTTTGTTAATAATATTTAATAAAATGAAACTTAATCATCTTCGGACTGCTATATTGGAATTTATACAAACAAAGAATGTAACAGTCGGCTATAGTAAAACTGCTGAAAGTTCCACAATCAACAGTCTCGCGGGCAATAAAGAGGTTTGTAGAGCTTGGATCTGATTCAGACTGTTCTGGAAGAGGTAGAAAAGTCACTACTACTACAAGAAACATACGGGAACGCATCAGAAAACGCATTAAGCGCAATGTAACAATTTCAAAGCGAACTTTAGCAAAATCAATGAATATCAGAAGAACTTCTGTTGACAAAATTGTGAAAAGTGATCTAGGGCTTTATTCTTACAAATTCTGCAAAGCTCAAACACTAAATCCGAAGATGATGAAAAATCGATTGGAAAAATGTAAGATAATGTTGCAGTTGACTTCACAGGGCCCCCATAAATTGACATTGTTTACAGATGAAAAGATATTTACGGTAGAAGGCAGTCGCAACACACAGAATAACAGACAATTGCTGAAAAAAGGTACCAAAGACCGCGCAATTGTAATGCGAAGTCGTTTTCCAAAATCTGTATTGGTTTGGGATGGTATAACGGGTTCTGGCAAAACTCCTTTGGTCTTTGTAGAAAGAGGTGTAAAAATGAATGCAAGAAGATACTAAGAAGACATTTTGAAAGCTGTATTATACCCTTGGGCTAAAACATATTTTGGTGAAGACAACTGATCATTACAACAGGACTGCTGCAAGCACTATTGCGTTGTGCCAGGAACTTTTTCCATCATTTTGGGACAAAAATACGTGACTTTCTAATTCGCCTGATTTAAATCCTATGAATTACTCTATTTGGGGAATCATGGAACAGAAACTTAAGAACTCCTACAACAACTTGGAGACATTACAAACCGATATTCAAAAAGCTTGAGACTCATTTCCTACTGCAGAATTAGCGGCAATTGTGGATAACTTTCCCAAACGTTTGAAAGCCTGTTTGAAAGCCAAAGGATGTTTCTTCGAAAATCTTTTGTGAATAAATTGATTGTTATATAATAAAATATAGTTCTGCCAAATTTTGAGTTTTTTAGATTGGAATTAACTGAACTATGCCTAAGAAAGTTTCATGCAATCATTAAAAGTCATCCTTTATTTACAATAAGAAAATTTATTTTTATACATCAATAAAATACCAAAAAATATTTTTTTTCAAAATAATCGTCTTTAACATTAACATAATTTTGCACGTGGTTATGCAAATTTTCGAGGAAATTTTAAATTCTGGACTTGGCATTTCAGATACCAAAAGATCGAATTTTGCAATATCTGTGTCATTAATTTGCAAAAATTATTCATATTTTCTTTTCATAAATTTATTTATTTATTTTATGAACAAATATTTTAGGAATAAAAAGAAATCCTGGAAATGTATGCCCCGAAAGTAGGCCATGGCCTTGCAAATCTGGTCTTTGCTTAAGCTTTGATTTTATATGCGATGAAGAATATGATTGTCCAGATAAATATGACGAAGATCCTGCTCTTTGTATTGCTAGTACGTTATATTGAAGTTATCAAAATTTCATGTGATTTTATTAAAAATTATTTAAAATCCATGAAAGTTTTTTCATAGTTAGTAAGAAAAAACACCAAAAGAATTACAAAGGAAACTATTTTTTTCACATTTATATTTAAATAATAATGTTTAGAAAATTAAAGTGAAAATCAATGTTTATTATTTGTCAAAAGTAACGTATTATTGATATCATATATTATTAGCTGATCCAATATTAAACTATTATTTGCTTTGAATTAAATTTTGAATTTAAGAAAATTATATTGAATTAAAAAAAATTTTCATCCTTCAAATTCTTTCTTCAAATTACCGGTACTAATTGTATTTGACGGTTCCTGCATTTCCTCATCATTTATGTAAAATTATCGACAGATTACATGAATATATAAGTAAGCACGTACGTCCAATATCCCCTGTATCCATTTAAGAATTTTTATCTATATAAATATCAAGTTGATCATCCTTGAAAAAGTTCCAAACATTTAACATATCTGTTTATCTGATGTTGGTGTGTACTATTTTTAAATGCTGAATTCATTCACAACAATTGGGTTAAAAAAGGTGTGCATATCACAGGTAATATGGGGCGAAATTAAAATTAAACAAGCTCAGAATATATATACTAAATGATAAGAGAAACGAAGTTCAATATATTGATCTTCAAGTTACTAAAAAACTAAAAGCAAATATCTTTTGCGTCATTGTCGGATTGATTTTAATAAAAGAGAAATTGTTTCTAATATAAGATTAATTAAAAGTAAATTGAATATTTCTTTAAAATGTCTTACTGTGTAAGTTAAGTTTGGTTAAACAATTATTAAAACCAATCTTTGTTAAGAGATGAATAAATTTAACAAGATCCATGAGTTATTTTTACCAAATATGAAATTTATTGATTGATGGGAAGCTATTTTAACAATTTATCTTCAGTTTCATAGAACCTTTCAGACTACAGTATGATTGACGCTTCTGACGTTTAAAAACATAACAACATAAAATTTTCAGGAATATTTTTGATTGAATACTAAAATAAGATTATTTGTTTTAATCAATTACACAGATTATCAATATTATAGGGTATGTAATGAAAAAAAAACAGCTTTCGGGTTGAACTTAATATTATTAATAGGATATAATAAATATAAATGGCGCAAAAAATAACTTGCAGACTTAATAAATTTTATATTGAGTGGGTTAATATATGAAAATTATAATATATATTGTTGTTTTTTTATTAATAAATAAATAAATAGTATATATACTTTCATATCTATTCAAATTATTCCATGATTAAAAGAAATCTGTACGAATTGCCAATTTTTAATTTTTCTACATTTATTTACCGTTTAATATTTTAATTAAGTAGTATATTTTACACTGTATGGGCATTTAGTAATTCTTAGAGTTATTTGTCAATTGCTAACTATCCAAACTGGTTTAAGAAAATTATTTGCTTAGTAAATATTTTTCCAACACAAAATGAAAGCATACTATGGGATATTGTGTCAATTTCTCTGATATTGTTTACAAATGAAGTGTCATATAAATTTATCAAATTCATAAAAATAATATAATATTTATTAAATTTTATTATAATTATATAAAAATCTTAATATTATCTTGATAAAAATTTACAATTAGTAAATTCTTCAGATTTTTCTATACCTTTTGAAAATAATTAATATTTATTTATAATTAATATTTTTTCATAAATTAATCAAGCAACAAATCAGACAATAAATATTGCATTTCAGAAAATCAAATTTCTTAAAGTAGAAATAATTTTAAAATGAAAATAAAATAAAATTGAAATAAAAAAATAAATAATAAATAAGTGAAAATAAAACTCAAATTTTACAAAAATTTTAAAAATAAAAATATTATGTAAATAAGTGTATGTAATTGCAGGACGTTAGATAAACTTTAATTTTAAATTATTATAAAGAAAAAAATCTTTTCTTATTGAAGTATTTAATTGAACGATGCTTCAAGCCTTCTTCACACCACGAAAATTATAAAATAATTTTTTGCGAAATGTGAGACGATTTCTCTTAAACTTATCTCGTACCAATTTTGTGAAATGTAAATAAATTTCCATTATTAAGAGTCTTTGGTCCTGCTTATTAGTAAAAGAGATATTGCACCATAAGAATGTCTACTGTCCCATTCATCACAGGTTTCTGAAATCGACCAGCACAATTAAAGCGGTGAAATATGTTTGGAAAATCCGCCTGTTGCTTGTCACTCCTGTTAGCTCCACAACTATCTTAAACATTTCCACTTCCTTGACTTCATTACCAAACTTCCTTTCAATATTACACATATATGAATCTTCTCTTTCATTTCCATCAGTTTTCATCTGCCAGGAATTTTCTTTAACCAATCAAAATCCGAATACCTTCTGGAGATTTATTCCCCGGATTAAATCCGGTGTGACTTTCACTACTACTGTTAGGTTCACCAGTTTTGACTCACTTGCTACTCTCACCAGAATTGGGCATTTCCCCCAATATTTTTAATTGGCTTTTGCTCGCATACCTTAATCTGTCATTCTTTCTTACTACTTCCATGTCTTTAAGCTTATTCAAAAATTTCCTACTTATCACACTGACACCAGCTTCCGTATCTAATAAGCATTCGAGTCTTTGTTATTGAATTATCACCGTTATACTTGATCTGCCGTTATAAAGAAATCTCTTCCTTCGATCACAGATACAACCTCTTCAGCATCCTCCACACCATTCAAGTCTTCCTTCACGAATTTCCACACTTTTGCACACTCTTCATCTTTACACCAGGCGCACCTTTGGGAATCATAGCTGCCAACGTTTAATATAAGGCTCCCTCTAACTCCCCAACTAGCGGAGCCCTGTCTTTTGGGTACTGGTTTTATTCTTCTTTGTATTCAACCAGTCTATCGAGGTCTACTTTCTCTTCTAATGTATTTATATTATTACTTCTAAATACTTTTCGTATAACATTCCCTTCACTTTGCCCATTCCTGATGCACCACATTCAATTTATATTTGGACAATAATAATCCCAAATTTCTTATTTACGTAGTCATATCAGCTAAAAATAAATATTCAGAAATATAAAATAAAATATTTCTTTATAGAAAGACTTCCAAATATTTCTTTATCGAAAGGTAAATATTGACTAATTTAATAAATTAGTCAAACAATATTTTTATTTCTTTGTAGTTATAAATTATTTCATAAAATTTTTTAAAATACTGCTCCTATTTCAAAAGATCAAACTTTTTTAAAAAATATTTTAATTTTGGAAAAGTGATATCCTTTTTAATCAAATTAAATTAAAAAGTTGACTTTGGAAACCTTTTTATGTAACACAATTAATAAATTAGTTCTGACAACTTCGAAAATGTATTTCTAATAAGCCAGCCAAATTAACTCATCTCTCATAGTATTAAAATTTATTACTTTTTAACAGACCAAAGACTGAACTATTTCGCATTATATTAAAATTATATAACATTTTAGCAAGAAATTATTGATCATATATAATATTTCGGAACTATTATATGTCATCTGTACGTAGATTATCATTATGAAATATTAAATAGTTTTGTTATTAGTTAATTAATTATTAAGTTTCATAATTAGAAAATTAGAAAATTTTATATAAATTTCATGACCTAATTAAAGAATAATTTAAGACAATAGGATAAAAGCCTAAATAAAATTTAAATTAACCAAACTTTCTTTTAAAATAATTGAGCTTGTATTGAGATAATCAAGATAATAAAAGCCTCAAGATAACCATTTATTAATCGTTTAATAATAAAAAATTTCTTATTGACAATATTTGGAGTTATGGTATGGGATATCATATGATTTAGATTCCGGTCACCTCTTAGATTAGGTAATTTTCTTTTAAATAAGGTATATGAGGTAATTTGAATTCTCTTCGATATCTCGATGAAATTCTGAGACTCGCATTACTTCAATAATGCAATACTTCCAAACAGTAGTTATATTGCCGAATAACAGCAATATTTTTGCAAAACTCGTGTGAAAATTATAACTTGATCAACATATTCACAAAATTTATCTTCTATGGAACATGTGTAGGATACCATATGTCGTCAGTTACGGTCTGTTCTTGGTACTACTAAAATATTGGATGGAGTAAAAAATATTCTTCAACAGATGTGGCATAATATAACTCAAGAGGAAGTACATTCTTCTAAATAATAGTATGCTAAGAATAACCCAAGACGCGGAGATATTAAAAAGCTACTGACATCTACATGTTTTCTATATAAATGTATTTTATGCAATGAACAAATATATCTGATAGTTTTATTTTTTCAGTTTTTATTGATGGATTTTTATTGAAAATGAGTATATATAGCTATCAATTCTCTTATAAGAGTTCGCAGTACTTACATCTCTATCGATCAACTTTTACCAACGGGGTTTTTTTTATTAAAATATTGTACAAAAAAATGTGAATTATATTTATTCATAGGACAAAGATCATACATAGATTTCGAGCTACCTAGGGTAAAAAAATCAAGAACAAAATAATATAAAATGGACAAAAAAATTTGCTATTCTATTAGACAATCTTTATTCAAGTCTTACATGCTTCAAGAACAACAGAACTTAGATTTACAAAGTCTCTCTTAGAAGTTCACAAAACAATAATTATTTTGTTGACATTTGTATGTTTGTTTTTAATACTACTATCTTAATAGGAATTGTAAATTTCAAATTATTGTTTTTTTATCATTTTTATAAGTGGGGGGATGAGTAATTTTAGCACACAGTATATATAGTGAATTATATTAATAAAATAAATATATTAATGATATGAAATTAATATTATTTTTCTAAATAAACACTATTAAAATTGTAAGTTTAATTTAAAAAATTGTGATAGAGAAAATTAAATAAATGAAATGACAAAATTATCTTAAAAGAATATCAATATGATAATATATTTTAATGATTCCATCTGATTTTAGAACCACAATTTACTTCTCTTCAAAAGATTTATTAGACAGAAAAAACTTTTGGAGTGCACTTCAAGAAAAATATTTAGGAAGACCTGTACTCTTATTATCAATGAATTTTCGAAAATATTTTACAAGAATAAATATAGGACTGAATGTTATATTTGAACAATTTTCATTAGATATTTTTTGAGATAGAATTGATCAAAGTTCCTAATTACAGTATTTTTCATAAATAATTAAGTTATCAGCTTTGCGAGATGTAATGTTTTTTTTAATAAAAATTATTAATTTAATCTAAATTTTATATTATTATATTTTATATATGTTGATAAATTAATTATCAAAAATATTAAACTTAATTTTATCAACTTTAAAAAATTAATTGATTTTATTTTTATATTTAATTTTAACATTTAAATTTTTATTTTAAAAATCATTTTTATTTATTTTTTTAAGCAATTAGCAGTCGAATAACAAGATTTCGATTTTTCATGAGAAAATAATCACATTTACATTTAATTTTATCTCATAGATTTCTCTGCCTTTTTAAAACGTTTGACCTTTGATTCATTGATCCCATCACATGTTGCTGTTTTTCCATTCCAATCTGTTTTCAGTAACCTTAATAATCATAAGCTTATATTCTGATGTTTTTCATTGTTGAGTTAATTAATTTCTGAAAATACAAATTTAAATAATTACTGAACCATTTACCTAATAATAAAATGTACTAATAATAAAAAAGTAGTGTAATGCTTAAAATATTTTTAAATACACTACCCCTCAAAAGATATTAAGCAGAGAACCACCAGTTATTGTTCGTAGAACAATGAGTTATAAAAGACTTCATCTTATATTATCAACTAATTTGTAAATTTATTATTTTACAGAGGTGCTGAATAAAAAGGAGTCAATGAATTATCAACACTACATTACATTCTTAAAAACTTGATAACCAAAATTTAATCATTAGTAATGTAATGATTCATTACTAAATAAATATTTCTTCTTAGTTCTAATAAATATGAAAATGATTGTTAAATTTTATAGATAAATTAACTGTAAAACATTTTTCATAAACAAAGTGTTCTATTTTTGATATATATAAAAATACGAGTACTTACCTAATGCTTTTGATCGGTCGTGTATAAAAGCTAATTTAAAAATTGTTGAAATATTTTACGCTTTATACTAATATGAAAACTTCATGACACTTAGCTGCTGATATTTCTGGCCGTTTCACTTATGTTAATAACATATTTGAAAATAATTTACATAAAAAGTGACGATAGAACTTCATTTTATCAGTACAAAGTAACACAATCCAAATCAACGTCCAATAATATCCAAGCACAACAAAAAAATCTATTTCAACACGCAAATGTCATCAAAAATTGAAACAATTTATCAATAAATATGAAAACCAAATCACATATAAAACAATCAATAAGTCAATAATCAATATTTACTGTAAAAATCGATTATCAATTATAGTTTGTCAAAATGGTAATTGTTAATTATTAAAGAAAAATAAAAGAATAATAATGAAGTAAACTCTCACCTTTTTGCTGACTATGAATCCTCAGGTCGTTAGATGGACCCGAACTGGTTCGCTTACAAACTCCCTAACCACACAGGACCTTTTGGTGACTTCTGTCACATAATAATGAACAAAAATAGTCAACAAGAATTTGTTTTTTCTGACTTTCCAAAATAATAATTTAAAAAACTCTACTGAATTTGTGGGTAGTTCATTGAAGACTTCAATGCCTTTTATACCGATTAGACGACTACTAAGTTGCAGACCTATATTCTTATATGGGAAGTCCAATTCCCGTTTAGGCGTATGATGCTAAATCAGTACCTAATTGCGAACAGATCTAATCTTGGTAATTCGCCATTGTCCATATTAGACGATAAAAAATAAAATTTTATTATTAGTATTAATAATCTCTGCACTTTTAATAATTATATTATTATAATTTAATTATTATTTTAGAATTTATTATTATTATATCACTTTAGCGGTCTTTATTGTTTGAATGCATGTGTCTTTTGTCAAAACAACAATATCCAAAAATCAATTAGGTTTATTAAAGGCTTATTAGTGACTTGTAGTGAAAAATAATAAGAATATTTAAATGCAACTTTTAACGGAGTGCTGAATAAAGATTTGCTTTAGAAAAAATGGTGTGCTTACTGAATGACACGAATGCAAAAATGTATCCATCTTAAAGGAGAATATTTTGAAAAACAATAAATTTAAGCTTACCTTTTTTCCTTACTACTATGAACATTAAACAACCCACTTATTATACTTTCTATTATTTAACTTAAGATTTTAAAATTAGCCTATTTTTATTAATTTATCATTTTTTTATGATTTTTATTATTTTATTAAGATATCTTTATTTTAATATACATCGCTTTTAAATTACTATTTTCAAATTACGAAATCCCATGGTATTACGATAAGGTTTTTTAATATTAAATAAATTTAATTTAAATATAAAATTCATAATAGGATTAAAAAATTTGAAAAATTTTTCACGTTTTATTCAATAATTTACTTATATAGCATATATAGGTCTAAAAATGTGAAAATATTAATTTTAAAAGCGCCTGAAAATTTGATAAAAATTGTTTTCAAATGATTTTATTTCCTAAACTTTATATATATTATCACGTAAGTTACATTTTTAATATTTTTTTATTATTATTTTAATATTATTTATTAAAGCTTTGAAATTTTTAAAATTAAAAAATAGAATTAAAAATGTGAAAATTGATTTTGTATTAAATTTTTATAAAACAGTAATAGTATTGATAAATAATGATAATAAAAATAATAAATAAAAAATTAATAATTACCTAATTTTATAAAATCAGACTTGTTTAAATCCATTTTAATTTAAAAAGCGAAATTTTAAAAATTAATTGTTTGTATCATTTTAATTTTTTTTCATATTTGTGTTTCAAATGAAGAGTACCAAAATGAATTTGAAACCAAAGCATATCAACATAAGATTTTAATTGTATAAATGATTTCATGACTTACTACTAATGTAAATAGCTAATAATTGAATTATCTTTAATTTATCAGAAGCTGATATCAAATCTGTATGACAAAAACAAATTATTCCAACCCTATTTACTGTCATCTAAGACTTTAGAGAATTCTGAAAACATTTTAGCACGAATCTAGATTGGAAAGATTAACAAGACAATTATAAAAGATTCAATTCATTGAGGACGTTACAGGCATAATAATATTTATGGACTTAAAGTACACATTTTGATTGATACAATTAAAAATAATAAATATATTATTTATTAATTCAGATAATAAATATTAAATAAAATTTGCAACATAGGCCCTCCACATTTTTTTAGTATTACATTTATAATAAATTTTATATCTAATCATATGTAAAATAAGTCCAAATTTCTTTTAAAATATTAAAATTTTATACATATTAGAATATTTTCTCAATTTTCCTAATTTAGTCTTTCAATATCCGAAGTATTACAGCCCTTTTCATTTTTATTGAACACTTTTTGCATATTTCTTGAAATAATTTCATTTTTATAATATGTTTAATTAATAGGTATAAATAACAACCAATAATTCTGAGATTCAAAAAACAAGAAAATTAGTTACCAAAGAAAAGTTAACCGTTTTTAAATCTTTATTGGAGACCGAAAAAATAAAAATGAGGTAATACAACTGTTATGTATCTCCAATAGCATTTATCAACGTCTTCGTATCAAATATGAAAATGGACATTTAAATGACTTATCCTCGTTAAAGATTTTGCAGATAAAAAAGAAACAAAGAAGGACAGAGATTACTTAAAGAAAAAGTTCTCTCATTATTAATACTTGTCCCAACACGGCATTACAAGACATATCCAAGAACTTCCAAACATAACAGTCAACAATTTCAAGAAATATTAAGAACGTGGGTTATTAAAGAAAAATGATAACAAAATCCCAATAAATAGAAACTCTAATCAAAACAAAGATGTAAGGGTTGTATAGTGTAATTCAATCTGTAGTATCAGTGATTCTAACCCAATTTTTATTGACTAAGCTGGGTTCAATAATGAGGATATTCACCGATACATTTCTAAAAGATAAAAATTCCTAACTCAAAAGGCAGAAATTTTTCACTTCTGTGTGCTATTTCATGCCATAATAAAATAGTCTATGACTTAAAAATCGGGGCTTACAATTCAAACTGTCACAGATTTTATTTTGGAAAAACTGTTGATTGTTCAACAAGGACGAAACATAGTAATTGTGATTGATAATGCGTCCATCTACAATACCATTTTAGTGAAAACTGAATGCCTTAACGAAGGGTTTATTTTAAAAGTTTTGTCTTTGCAGTTTTAGATGTAAACTGTAAAATCTTATTTAGTTCATTAAGCGAAACTTTTAACTTAAAAGAGACCACTACGTACACGGATGTTAAATTTGAAAAGTTTCATTGATTGTTACTTTTTCTTATTTATTTTCAATTAATAAATTTTAATTTCATTAAATATTCTTTTTTCATAAAATTCTTTTTATATTTTATATTTTTGAAAAAATTGATTTCAATTATGTGTTTTTTAAAATATATTGATTTATCCAGGTGAATTTACGTAAAATTCTTTTTTTATTAATTTACTTATTATTATCATTATCATAAAATAAATAGAATATTACGAATTCATTACAGAATTATTAGTTCTAATATTTTCGTGTATTTTTTTTTCAATAAAAATGTTTTTTCCTTACATAAATTGCTATCAGAAATTTTCCATTAGAAGCAATTAATTCCATTATTTTTTCTTAATTTTTGGTTGGCTCAAACCACAATAAATTCGAGCTTAAGTTACATATTCATTTAGACAAGTCTACAATAAATATTTCAGAATACTGTCATAAATATTTGTGGAAAGTGAAATTAATGTGAGAATTTATTTATAATAATATGGAAAACAACCAAAAAACCTCTCACGTATATTATTTTTTTTTCGAATATTATTTATAGAATAATTTTCAAAAGGATGTTTCAACATTAAATAATAATTTCTATTATTATAGGTTTATGATATATAAACCAGCAATCCAAATTTAATAATTTGAACAATTAATTATCGCATCATAAATAAAGTTTACTTTTGGAAAATATTAAAAATATTTTTAAAAAAAAATTATTTAAAATAAATATGAAAAATATTTTAATTGTGAGAAGCCTGCTGTTGATAATAATTTAATTTTAAAAATTTTTAATATATTCATATTATTTATATATATAATATTAGTTAAATTTTCAGAAAATAGACCCCCGGTAAGTTTATTGGAGCAATTTCTCTTGAAATGGCAGGGTTCTTTAATTCCAAAACTGTTTGGAAATGAAAGTCCAAAAGTTTTGGCTGATAAGCTTGTAGGTAAGTAAAAGTTTTTTAATCATTCTCAGTAAATGGAAAAACTATTTGTAGCTTTGATCTTTTGTATCAAAAGGCAATTATCTTTATTCGTTGTGATTTATTATGGTTTTTTTAATTATTATAAAAAAATATTAGTTGATATTTCTAAAAGCACTATATCATTTTATTATTATAATTAAATAATAAATACTATCGATTTTATTTTATTTTTAATTTCAACCTTATGGTTTTCAGTCTTTTATTATTTTATTAAATTTTTTTAAATATATAATTTTTTCAACAATTTATTCTTGTTTATCATTTGTTTTAAATGAATCTCATATTTATTTATTAAAATAGATTGCAATTGGTTTGCAATTTTTAAAATTTGTTCCAACATATTGTGAAATGTATTTTACAAGAGAAAATAATAATAAATGTTCCTTTATATAATTATCTCAGTCGTTTCTTTATTTACTTTCAGGAAATATTAAAAACTTATTGATTTTTATTTAATTTACATGTGAAAGAATAATGTAAATATTTTTTATTATATATTGAAAAGAAGAAAAATTATTAAAATTTACTCTTTAATTTAATTTAAAATCACATTATTTACTACAAAAATTCAAACATTTCATCTAAGTATAAAAATAGCGCAATGAAATTTAAATAAAAATACGTCCCAGCAAGATTTAACAAATAAATAAGTAATTATTTAGAAATTTCTTTAAAACCAACAACGACAAAGGAGTAAATAAAATAGAATTTTACTTTTACTTTAGTACAAATAACAAATGGTTGAGATATATTAGATGCATTATTAGTTTTATGAAATTGAAGAAGAAAAGCTACAATAGGACAGTAGAGAATAATTGGTTACTTATTTGTTTTTACATACAATTTTGAAATTAAGATCAATAAAAGTAAAAATAATAGAAAATGTAGGAAATAAAAAGCTAATTTTTTAATGTTGAATAATGAAAATAAGAAAGGAGAAATATTATATGAGAAGTAGACAGAATATTGATGTTTCAAATGTAAATACGAAATCAGTTTATGGTCCATTTGAAATAAAAATATATGATGGAACTGCTTTATTATTTTTAAAGATATACTATTTTTAGAAAATCAAGTATATTATCAAAATCATTGTTCACTTTTAATTATGAAGAGAAATGTGTCAAAACATTATTATTATCACGGCTTTATATTTACATTTAATCCGAAAAAAAATGAAATTATGATTTTTCAAAAATTTTTACAAACAGATTATTTGAAAGAAATTCCAAATATTTTATAAAAGGAAAATTTTAAATCATAAAAATGGATTGTAAGGAAATCGAAAAATCAACATAGCTTCATGAGACAGAGTTGAATAAATATAATGTACATAATATTTATCATAATTTAGACCATATGTAAGAAGATGTAAATATCCGAATTCAACTACAAAATTTAATATGTAAAATTATTTGAATGAAAAGTTTTTAAATACATCAATCCCTTTTTTTGCTATTCGTACATAAAATTGTAAAGCTACTTAAAAGTCACACTGTGTATTATAACATTCTAAAAATTTAATTTAATATTTTATAAAAAATATTAATGTTTTATCAAATTTTATGGAACAGGGAACATCTGATAGATCTGCTATGTCTACCTCTTTCAAATGCAAATTACCTTAATACTTTCTGAAAATATCACATATTTTGTCATTGTTCTTAAGGTTATTTTATTTAAATTCAGAACCTCAAATTTTAGAGTTTTGTGTGAATAGAAAATTGTATGAAATAATTCAAAGCAAATCTTATTTTTAAAAATTTTTATTAGAAATATTTCTTATCTAATTTATTCTTTATTTATTAGAGTCCCTGACTATTGAGGACTATAAAAAGGCTGCTAAACTTACAAGTACTCAATATAAAACCTTTTACAACGTAATGGAAGCTGTGAGAAAGAATAGAAGAATAGATTGGCTGATGATGGGACTTCCAGACCGTGCTTGGAATGATTTCTATAATTTATTTCGAAGGTTTCTAAAATCTGGATTCCTTGGCAAAGTAGAAATTTACTGAAAATAGATATCTACTTATATTGAAATTGAACAGAACTTAAATTCATATAAATAAAGTTTAATGCAAATCAAAATTTGACTTTTGGATTAAGTGTTTTTTATGTTTTCCTGATTTTTAAAAAATATTGTAAAATATATTTAAAAAGTAAGCCAAAAATGTATTTGAAACGCATATAATATGAGATTACTGCTTGATAATCAAGTGTCAAATATTGTCAATATTAATAATATATATTATTATATTAATAATTAACTTTAATATAAGGCAATATTTTAATGGAATCCTTTTATTATGATCAGTAAACCGATGTTATGAGAAATTGTAAAAATAGATTGAAAGTAATTGACTAGAAATTAAGGAAATAGGAATATCTGGTTGATCAATCCTTGCTTTTATTTTTTGGACTTCAGAAATATAATCATCTGAATTGATTTATTTATTCGTTGCAGTATTTATTTTATTGGGTTTCATTCATATCTTTTGCACCTTCTATCATTATTTCACAAGATATCTGTCCAATTTTTTATAAAAATATGCTGTGTTTAATACACATAATGATAATAATAATATAATAGTAATAGTAATAATAATAATAATAAAAAAAAATAATAATAATAAAAATAATTTTAAAAAAAAAGAAAAAAAAATAATAATATTAATAAAGTAACTTAGCACAATCATAAATCTGTAAAAAAGTATGGATACATTCGATAAAATTTCAAAAATTTGAATTGAAAATCAATTTTGAATACAACTATCTTGAATGAATTATTGAATTGGCAAGAGGTAATTACCGATTTTATATAAAGAGATATAAATTCAATTTAACTGTATTCTATATAAAATAACCATTGTTTAGAAAATATTAAAAGTGATTGATGGATTCAAATTTCAATTGGAAAGTTAATTTCATAAACTGCTTTTTTCATTTTTTCAATTTTTTCAGATTTAATTCGAAAGATTTGAACAAACATTTGAAATATATTTGTCTTTTCTATTAACAAAAGTGAAAAAATTCATCACTAGTTTACAAGAAATATGTGAAGTGTATTGATAGTATGCATTAAAAGAACGTTACAATAATTTAATGTGATTTTTCTGAATGTATAAATTTTCATTCAAAGATAAGTAACGCTCCGGCCATCCACTGATTATCAATGACGACGCCATCAAAGACTTAATCAGCGAAGATCGTTCCAAAACAACAACTTCATTGTAAGGATTCTCAACGAATCACAACCAATCATCTAAAACTATACCAAGTACATAGTTTAAGTAAAAAAAGACTTGTAAGTTCCTTACAGACTTAAGGAAAGTCACATTTGACAACGCTTTGAAAGATGGGTTTTGCTCATCAAACTTAACAAAATAGCCAATATTTGAAAGAATTGGTTACAAAGAAAATTGAGTTTACTGCAATACAGTTCATCGGAAAATGCGAAACTGATTGAATGGTAAAATTTTGACGTCATATTTAACTTTTTGCAGTTTTTTGCCAATTGACATAAAAGACAACATAATTTTGATAACAATATAAAATTCATAATTCTTTGCGGTATTACATTTTAATATCAAATACACTACACACACCCCGTATATCATAAGTTTAGTTTAAAATAAAATAAAAATTATTTTAATTTTGGTTTTATCAGTATCATTTTTATGGTTTTACTTAATGAAAATATAAATAATATAAGAAAAGAAAATAATAAACAACGATAAATAATAATAAAAATTACGAATAAAACAGTAAAATGAAGAATATAATTAAAAATAAAAGTTATAAAATTATAATATTTTATTGATTAATATTTATTTTGGAATTTTGTGTGTGACCTTTAAGATTAAAATAAATAAATAAAATAATATAATTACTGGAATATCTTTCAGTTTTATTAAATACTCATTTTAATGATCAATAATATTTTTGGTAAATATTTTCGAAAAAAAAGTACAAATATAATTATATTTAAATAAATATTCTACTTATGACTATAAATAAAATTTAAAAAAAAAAAAAAAATTCTGATTTGCTCCTCATTAAATGCTTTTTCGCTAAATTAAGGTGAATAACTTATGAGAGTAAAATTATAATAACTACCTAATCATTAATTAACAGTTATCATATTTTTGAGATACATTTATATTTATCAGAACTTGAAGATCGGCAGACTTGATCTCACGTCGAAATTTCACGAAATATATATTATCAATATATTAATATAACACAATGATAAAATTCTTTAAATAAAAAATGTTCACAAGAATTATTACTATTCAAGATTAAATTGAAGAGATACGTTTTATAAAAACGACTTTAAAACATACAGGGTGCGTGCGATATTTTCGGAATAAATTTGAACGTTAAATACAATGTTATTTTAATTTTGTCATTAAAAAT
>JBBMKC010228523.1:0-11693 GCA_037834085.1 Bipalium vagum | reverse complement strand
AAATTAAACATTAATTAGATATTTAAAAGTTAATATACTTATAATATTTCTATGTAAAGAAAATTTGTAAAAAACGCAAGTTATTATGACTCACCCTAATAAATATTACTATTATTTGTTCACATTGCATTATTTATTTTATTACACAATCAATTTTACTAGGAAAACTCAAAGGATCGTATAATCTTTCTTCAATAAAAAAAACTTTCATGAAGCGAAATTTTTTTATTAAACGTAGTTATTAAAGCAAATAAAATAATTACGGAATATCGCATTTATTTATGTTTGGAACTGTTTATTCT
Organism: Bipalium vagum; assembly: GCA_037834085.1. Lineage (NCBI taxonomy): Eukaryota > Metazoa > Platyhelminthes > Tricladida > Geoplanidae > Bipalium > Bipalium vagum. Next base: position 11,391 of record JBBMKC010228523.1, on the reverse strand, counting down.
TGAAGTGTATTTCTTTGTAAATCGGTTTGGCTGAGTTTATCTTAAGAATTATTAAATAAACCTCTTCTCTTATTCAATTTATTTATTCTTTGGTCTTTTACAGAATAAGAGTTTCTATTAAGATTCTTTTCATGTGAATTTAAGTAATTTCTATTGATGATTAATAATTAATAATTAAATAATTGATAATTTTCAATAACGATTTTTTTAAATTAAATACCTTTTAATAATTAAAATTGCGTGCAACAGTTAATAATATACAAGTAGCTAACATGTTGAATGTTTCTTATTTCTTTTATTTCATGTTACAGTTGACAACTGTCTTGATGTGTGTGATAATAATATCACGCATAACTGGGATCACATTTACAGTTTATGGTTCAAAATTGAAAAGAAATTTATGAAAATAATTTTTTATTTTTTAGAAACGTTAATGGAACAAATATTGAAAATATTTTGAGAACTAAATTAATCAAGTGAAAACATACATGTTTTAAACTTTTGATTGAAGCCACACCAAAATTGATTGTCAAATAATAAATATAGAAAGGTCATAAGGAAAGATATTATATTAAAGGTACAAATAGACCGTCAAAATCCAAATTGTTCCTTGTTTACTACTACGAAAACTGCTTAACGCTTAGGTCTGGATTTTACTGACTCTTTCACTTTAGTTAATAATGTGTTCGAATTGTATTGAAATAATCACAACAAGACTTTATTTAATCTACACGATAGTGTACAATCAAAATCACTATGTAATCAAATGTTCCAAAGAAAAGATCAATCGATCAAATAAACAACAATTAAATAACTAATTAAACACGTATAACGAGTGATCAGTAAAAACAGTTAATGATTCGATAAAAATTCTAATTACAAGTAATTCAAATGACTCATCAAGTAATCTATTAAAATAATATAAAAGCCGTTAATATACCTATCAAAGTGTTAATAAAGAATTAATTATTTAAGAATAATTTAAAAATAAATAAAATAATTAACCGTTTACCGCTTGCTTTTTCAGGCCTTTGGATCGTTAGATGAACCAAAACCGGTTTGCTCGTAAACAATCGAACAGCACAGGACCCATCATTCAAAATAATTTTCTTCTGACGTAATCTGATAAATCTGAAAACTTTGGCAGTCCATTGGGGATTCCAAAGATTTTTATATTGGCCAGACAACTACTCAGTCGTTGACTAGTATCCTTATCAGGGAACGTCAAATCCCCTTTTGGGTGATCTACTCTAGTCTGATCTTGACAATTCGACATTACCAAGACTAGAAAAATCCAAATTTTTTTATTCTTATTATTACTCTTATATACTTTTATTAATTATAATTATATTATTATAATTTAATTATTATGATTAGAATTATTATTATTACTATAATAATAATAATAATTATTATTATAAATCAAACACTTCGGTAGTCCTACAATTCGTAGAATGTGCCTTTGGCCAACCAAACAATATTATGAATTTATGTGATAAAATCTTGAAGAATGACGCTCAATGCAAATACTGAAATAATGTTTATGTTATGTATTTCTGATAAAATAGGTCGCAAACTAAAGATGAAGAGATTGGACAAAACACCTTGAAATATAAATAAAAGTCATTAAGAAGTATGAGAGGTTCGTTGAAAAACATATAGGTAAAAAATGAATATTCAGGGACTTATGTTTATTAAAAGTTTGACTATATTTAAATGTACTAATAAAACGTCTTTCTATTTTGTAAAATATATTAAAGAAAAAGATATAAAAATGAACAGGAGAAACATTATCAAATATTGAAAAGAATCTTCACAAATGTCGACAATTTCCTGTAATGCTCTGGATAAATCCATGATTAATTTTTAAAAAGATTTTTTAATTTAAAGATTTTTGCAAAACCTCCATAATTTGTCCACGTGAAATATATTTCTTCTCTTTAAAATTAATTTCATTGCAGAAAACAAGGGAGAATCACTAAGACCATATCTGGATGTCGTATGAGGGTTAGGCAGCTATACTTAATCTTATCTTAGTTTTAGCAGCCATACGAGACTCAGTTATCATGCAATAATATATATCGTATGGTTCTTGAATCTAGGCAACAATAACTTAGTATAAAAATAGATATTAGATTTTTCCCTGGTCATTTTAGGATGATTTACTGTTTCAAGATTGATTAGGAGTCTAATTTTTCAGAGTTCCATATACCAAGGATTTACTTGTAATTAAAATTTATTTCAGAGATTAATTTTTTTCAATGAAAGTATCAATATACAATGGTGTAAAATGAAAATTACACACCTATTTAAATATATTTTAATATTTTTTGAAATAAACACAAACTACCAACTTGTTATACCACCAGAAATGTTATACAAAGTCTAAACAGGGTCAGTTAAGCTTCAATCAAAATAAAGCAATATTGTGTGATACTCATTAAGTCATTCCATATTTCCTTCAACGTGGAGAATAATTGGTCTCTGTCAGTTGAAGGCTCATAATCTCATTTCAGAACGCACTACACACGGCTACATACATTTTATTGAGCTCATTTCTGGGCTATTACTGGGCCATAGAAAGACATTGACACTATGGAACTCCCAAATTGTCCTATTGAAATTGATCTCAATGATTTTTTCTCAAAGCAAATACCAAATTTCGATGAAAAGTAAAGGGAGATATTTGTAAAAAACAACCAGTGAGGAAGTTGGTTTATACAGGCAATACTTGTCCATAGTTTATTTCAGTAAGAAAAGGTGAATTGTACACTTTAAAGACGACCAGAAAGCAAATTGAGTTGTTGGGGATCAATAATTTTCAACTTGACATCGTTCTTGAAATGCACATCCAATATTACTTCCTGAAAACTAAAGGTCAAAGCAAACAACGGATGAAATCAAGTGAACCATTTCAAAAATGTTGAAAAAGTTATCGTTATTCCTTTCTGAAATTTGCAAAATTTAATTCTAGTCTACCTTGAAAAAAAAACAATAGTAAAGAGAATATGTTCGTTTATTTGAATGAAAAGATTTAAAGTGCTTTTTAACTATGACAACACACCATTTCGTAGATCAACTCTTGGGGTATCAAAACTTCGTCGACTACAATTTGAACAGTTATTACATCCACCATATTTAGTTTCCAGACCAAAATTTAATTTTTGATTGAAAATACTAATCCGAAGAGTAAAATTTTCTATGGAATAATGTTTCTTTCGATGGTCTGAATACATGTTACTACAGATAATGAATAAAGCATGAAGACCCTAGGATAAAGCGAATAGCCTATATGAAGAATAATTTTGCAAGACTTTTTTGTGTTCCCTTCTAAAGTGATACGAGAACCACAGCAAAATCCGTATCACTATTGGGTTAGAATAATTATTTTCAGTAAATAATAATATTCCAGTCTGAAAAATTAGATTATATTTATGTTGAAATATGACATTAAGAATGAATAAAAACTCTAATTTGGTTTTCTTAATGTGACATAACTAATAATAACAGATATCTCTAAATCAATTCACAGCTTCAAAAAATATTTCATACAAAAGATGAGATTTGATCTTTGGTCATTAGACTGTGATTGCAATGCACTTCAGAGTTGTCTTGATTTATCGGACCACAGAGTCGATCATAGACCTTTTTATCGTCATTAATCTCAGACCATTTAGCTAAGGTGTTCATTTTTATGTCACCAGCTGCTTGGTTTACAGTTTCAATATTTGGATTTGTGTGAATGGTATTACATGTATTGAGCATAGAATTTTGGGCATTTGGCGTAACAGGGGCTTTGGTGAAATAGTGCATGCCAACTCTGTCTGGAGATATCGGTGAGATCGAAATGAAATCTGAAAGAAAATGAAATATAACAGAAATAAAATATAAGAATAATAAAAAATATATATAAAGAAATTATTTCTATTTTAAATCTAACATTCTCATTAAAGTACAGGGTTTCTATAAAAAAAGTATCCAATTTTGGAGCTCAGTAATATACGAGGTCGTATATTATAATTAAATAAGTACCAGTTACATTTTTCTAAGAAATAAAATTTCTGAAATATAATGTAAATGATTAATTGTTTTAATAAGTCAATGTTATCTAATTTATTTGCAGTAAATTCAAATTCCAACGAAGAAAAAGTGCAGATTGTTTTAATGATAGCTAAGATGGAGTCATTCGCATTAGCCAGACAGCATTTAGAACAATTGAAGTGGAAAAAGGCAACTACAGTGAGGACAATGATGAAGATATTGGCAAAATTCAAAGAGACAGAGAGTGTTTTTGATTTTTAGAAGTCTGAAAGAATCACATAAGACGCTGCTAAAAAATGCTGCTAAGGAAATTGGCTACAGACTTAAAGCTGTATACAATTTAATAAAAAAGATTTTCAACTTTATCTATATAAGATCAAAATTATCCTAAAGTTAGATGATGAAGACTATGCTAAAATAATTGGAATGTATTAATGAAATGAAAGGCTTAATTAATGAAATCAACAATAATTCATCTTTTCTTCCAACCATTTTTGAATGGTGAAGCAACCTTGATACAGATTTATAAAAAAATCAAAATTCGTGGTAAGGCTAAAAAGTACTTAGACTTTACCAGAAATAATGAAGATAACAGAAAAATGTTTTTATTAACAATACATATACATGTATAGATGTCATTTGTCACCATAACTGCCATTTACCTATACGCACTTTTTTCAACGGTTGACCATTCCATTTAAAGTCCATTTCAAAGAAATTTTAATTCTTCTCTATGATGAATTTCGTCATATAATTCTTCATATCATCCATTGAAACAATTTTTTGTCCTCGCGTATGCTTTTTCAGATGATTGAACAGCCAAAAATCACTTCGGAATTCTACATTTTCAAAATTTTTTTTGAATTTATCATATCTAGTGGACACAAAAATTAGAATACTTAAACAAATCATATATTTCATGCCTGTGAATATGATTATTATTTTATGTGCAAAATTTTATTTAAATATATTCATTATTTATGGTAGAGTCTAAGTAGTTTTTTTCCTTACCAAGTATATCCACGATCTGAAAAATATTATTCAAGTGGAAGCAGCTAGAATATAACAAAAAATGTTTCGAAATTTTATGAATGACTTTTATAATCGCTTACATAAATATATTAAAGTTGACGGTCATTATGTAAAATAATATTAAATTTGTATAAACAAATGTTACGGTATAAAAATGTGAAATGTTATGTTGAACTATTTTACGGTATTACATTATAAAATCGATACTTTATACAAACCTTGTATTAATCATACAAATTTGTGAGTTATTATTTTTCAGTTTTTTTATTTTATAAGGTAGAGGGACTCGTATGGGTTATTGAGATCGAGGACTTGATTTTATAATATTTTACAATTGTGAATGACTCTTAAATTGAATGTATATTATTAATTAAATTAATGATTAATTTTTTATAGTCATATTTCAGGCACCCAGTTCTGAACGGACCTAAATTATTAAAGAGAAGATTATAAGATTAAATATTATCATATTAACCACGACCTTAGGAATAGGTCAATTGTCAGATAGGAAAACATTCATAAGACTTTCCCTTTATGTTTTCGTTAAATAGGGAATTATTAAGAAAAATGAATTATTTATTTGCAACTGAGGATTGCAATTAATTTTTGATAGGAAATTAATTTCAGGAAAATGTACATATTCCCCAATGGAAAAAGATTATAAATCGCATTTTTGAATTGTTTTATTTTTTAATAAATTAATCATAATGGATAACGCTAATCATATTTGAGAATAGTTTCATATATCATTTGAAAATCGCCTTAGTTTGACATATGTAAATAATTGATATTATTTCCCTTTTAATTAATAGAGAGATTAAAGGGTATGGAATTAAAAAATATTGATGAGATGCGTAAATTTTGTATGAACTCTTTAGAATTATTAATTGAACGGATTTTAGGGAATTTCGTGGCAAAGTAAGACAAAACAAAATAAAATTTTTTGAGCAATAATTTTAAGAAACATATATTATAAATTCCTTCAAAAACACACTTTTCCATTAAACAGGGTGTCCAATAAGTCCCCGTGGAAAGTAAACTTAAATATCTTTCATTAAATTCAATCGATTAAAAATTCTATTTATGTAATATTAAAGTATCTAAGTCTAAGTTTTGTTTAAATATTTTAAAATTAGATTTCGCAAAGGCCGCTTGATTTGAAGTTAAGAATCAAAATTGTACTTTTAATGGCTAAATTCAACTCAAGCGGAAATTAAATGCCGAATTTTGGAAAACCTCACCAACTGAAAGTGCTATAAGAGAGACTTTTCATCGTTTTTGTGAGATTGGCTCGCTTGAAGATCGTAAACGTTCTGGAAGACCATGGCTGATCACTGAAAATGAAGTTCAGAAAATGAGTGAAGTTATTGAAAGTGACCCACAATGCAGTGTTCGATCTGTTGCAACCACCTGCTCCATTTCGCGAACAACAACCAATTGAATTATGAGAGAACAGTTATCATTGAAACCCTTCAAGGTCCATTTCACGCAGGAATTACATGCAAGACACAATTGAGATGTGCAAAACTCTGGTCCCAATGTTAGAAAATGTGGATATTCAGCAACATATTTTCTTTTCAGATGAAACAACGTTTTACCTAAAAGGATTAGTAAATAAACATAACGTCAGATATTGACCAGAAACTAATCCATATGTTACTTTTGAAACTGCTAGAAAATCCCAGAAGGTAAATGTTTGGTGTGCTTTGTCAAAAAAAAAATTATCGGTCCGTATTTCTTTGAATATGAGACTGTTAATGGCCAAATTTATCTATCAATGCTTCAAGACTATTTTATGTTTGAAGTGAGGAAAATATATGAAGCACGGTCTCTGGTATTTCAGTAAGATGTAGCTACTGCGCATTTTTCAACAAATGTACGACGGTATCTGACGCTCATTTTCCGAAAAGGTGGATTGGAAGAGGTATTTCAATTTGATGGGCTCCACGTTCACCAGATTTAACCCCTCTTGACTTCTATCTATGGGGCCATTTTAAGAATAAGATGTACAAATCTAAAATCAAAAATATTGACTATTTGAAAACAAAAATCACCGAAGAAATAAAAAGTGTTACCACAGAAACTTTGAATAGCTCATTTTTAAATATTGTAAAAAGGATGAATTTATGTATGGTAGTCATTTCGAACAATTTTTGTAAATATTTTTATATGAAATAAAAATTAAAAGATTAATTAAAAAAAACATCGGATATGCACGTAAATTAGTTTTCAATTTAAAACTTTTTATAATTCGGATTACAAAAATACTTTTGCAATAATTTCAAAACATTGTTCGGATTAGACGAATTTCGATTAAGCGAACTCTACTGTAACGCATGGACAATGTTTCTTGATATCCCATCTAACCGAAGTTTTTCAGGACAAGAAAATTAAATACATTTCATCAAGCTTGTTATCATAACATGCTTTGATGGTACTATAATATCTGACAAATTGCAAATGGAAAAGAAATTCGAAGTTTCCAACAGCACGGAAGTTAATTTTATATTTAATTAATTAAAATCCAATTAAAATAAAAAAACAATTTTAAAATTCCCATTTTAATTAAGAACAAAAGTGAATAACAACGAATAATTGATTCCTAAAGAATATTTATGAATTTAATCCTTCTGAGCTCGTTTTCCTTCAATTTTTCTTCCTAACTTAAATTATTCATGTATCAAGTGGACAGCGTAATCGGATCCAGTCAACTGGAAAAATTAATAAAGGCAACTTTTCTCCATCTCCACATTTGGTTTATTTGATAAAATTGAAATTTTAGTAATTTTCCCTTTCGTTTTTTTCAAATAGAATTTCAAGAAAATTATTTTCGAGGTCTTAGTCGATGGAAAAGTTTAAATAATACTCCCTAGAAATGCGTTAATTAATGTTGATCTCAACTATGGTGTCAAGTATGAAACTTATTCAAAGGGTTAGTACAACATTGGTCATTTTTTCCTGCGTTACCTTGATTCATTGCCAATTGATGTTGCTGAAATTCGTAAATATTTGAGAAGGGCGTCTTGATGTAGGACGATGTCATGTCGGTGGTGTCATCTGAAACTGATCTCTTTGGTGTGAACGTATAATAAAGTGGTAAGCTGTCCGGTTTCCTGACTGGTTGGAAATTCATTACTCCTGGCGGAGATTCATAAATGAGTTTATTCGGGTGATAAATCTGGCTCTGATATAGAGGAACTTCGGAAGATAATTTCATTCCTGGGTTGAACAAGTCTGATGCAATAGGAGATGACTGGCCTAAATAAAAAGAAATTTAATATTAATAATAACAGTAATAATAATAGCAATAATAATAGAAATAATAATATTAATAATAAAATAAAAATAATAATAAAATAATATCTAAAGATATAAATATGAAATTAAGAAAAAATTAAATCTGCAGAAATCTTATATGTATTTATTTAATTTTAAAAAGATATTCATATTCATTTCTCGGGTTTCATTCTTTTCCTTGTATCTCGGTAAACCTTTATGTTTCGACAAATAAATTTATGATTTTTCAATTGAATAAATATAATTTTTTAATTAATTATCTTCATATTCCAGAGGATGTGTGTGTATCTCTAAAATTTAATATTTAAATAAATTATGAATAATTTTACAACTATTTTTCTCTTTACATTTATTTTTAATATTTCATTACTTTTTAAAAGTTGCACAGGAGTCAATGTCGAACATTTTTCTTACTCGGGACAAAGGAAGTCACTAAAAATAAAATCTATAATCTGCAAAATAAGTAACATTTTTATTACTTTAAATATTGTGCTAAATATAAGGTATATTTATATTAGTAAAACAAGATTCAATTTTTTAATATTTATAACTTAAATTGAAAATTAAAAAACGAGGTTAATTTCTGACTTACCTAATATTAGGTTGAGGGAAAAGTATTGCCAATTTTAACTATACATATACAGTCACTTAATATTATACAAATGTAAAGATAGTTTAAATCGATTATGAAACAAAATGTTTCGAAGCCGTAATTAATTTATTTAGGATTTGATTATGTATTTTCTTCTATTTCAAATTAATATTTAATTTTATAAATTATAAATAACAAACTGTGATGGTATCAACATATTAAGCCCCCAAATTTTCATTATTATTTTTATAATGGGTCAGATTATAAAAAAAATAAAATTCATTTTATTAATAAAGCAATTAATTTATTATTTAAAATAAATAAATGAAGAAATCAAATTGAGATATTTTATTCTACCAAGATTTAATTTGATTAAAATGTTCAGATATAATTTTAAAATAAAAGAAAAATTTTCGAATTTAATTAATTTATGAATTTTAAAATATGTAATATTTGTTTTGGAATAATTTTAATATTGACTTTATTAATGAAAAATTAATGAAAAATGAGAAAATATTTAAAATTACAAATAAATTGTAAATTTTCACAATAAAATAATAATAATTTAAAATAATAATATAAATATTACAAATCAATGGTATAAATATAAAAGACAGATGGACTTCAAAAGATGAAGTAAAAAAATATTCAATAATTTTAGATTTTAAAGTTTATTTTTTTATTTTACTTTATTAGTCTTTTCAGTTTATTATAATATTAATCTAATATATTACACGTTATATATTATTTTTGGTTGATTCATAAGTTCTCGTCTTTTTTCTATATAAACTTTAAAAGCAAATTTTAAAGGTAATATTTGTTTAAATATTAACAAGTTGCACACCACTTGTAAGCTGAGAAAGTATTCTTATGTCATTTTATATTTATTTTATATATTTTTACAAGTTTTATTATAAGAATTGCGCTTAACAATATTACTATAAATAAAAATAAAAAACAAATGAGTATAATATTTAAATAACCCTAGGAAAAGGAAATAAATTTCAAATGACAATTTTATGCTTTTTTCAAACCTTATCAAAGAGCGAAACAAAAAAGTAAATCTTTTTTTTAAAAAAAGAAACGAAAAAATGTTAATTTTTTAATTTTAACAAAATTTCTTTGACCTTCAAAATTTCAAGCCAAACGGGAACAGTATAGAAAAAAGATAAGTCTTATCTCAAACAGTGTCCGTGGAACTTTCACTTGTTACGGCTCACCTAAGAATTTTGTATGATGTTACTTTCCAAATTCTTCGGAAATCCATAACATTCCATTGACAGTATCACAGTAGCAGATTAGGGAGCAATATCAGACATTACCTACTTTCCCAAATTACGCTGAATCAAGCGGATTAAGTTGCGAGTAGACAGTAATCTTAAAATATTATGAGAAAAAAAATAATATAAATTTTCTTTTAATAAAAAACATAATAAAAACCAAAAGCCCGTTTCAGGAAAAGGAGAAAAAAAACTGAAACGAATTTTCGCTAGGATCACTGCCCGATAATATGGGGGGAAATATTTTCCCGATCAACAAGTTGTGATCATAAATAAATACCACCATTTTCCAAATCGTCGTTTATAGTTGGAAATTGTTTCAAAATATGTTCTGATTTTTGTTTATTCGTTCGTTGGAGGAAAATGTGAAAAGCAAATTTTCCATCTGATATATATGATTATTTTTTAATAGTTCATTTCATAAAAAATAAAATATTTACATAAAATGATTTATGGTAATTGTTTAAATCGGTAATTATAACATTGGGATAGTAAATGAAAAACTAACATGACCATAAAACGAAAAAATAAATAAATAAAATGAGAAAAATTGATTCTTTCCTCCAGATAACGGTGGCAATTAATTATGAAGAAAAAAGATTTTGTAAGAAAAATAATCATTGACAAAAAATTGTTCCGATAGGAAAAATAACGGGTTTCGGAGTATTATTAAAAATATTGACTCAAACAAAATAATAATAATATTAGTTGAAGACCATTATAAAAGAAGATTTCCACACAAAAGAGATCATGTAACTGCATATTTTAGATTTCTCAGACACGGAAGATGCGTGAGAGGATGTTGAAAGGTGAAGAGGATTACAAAAAGTCGTAGATAATGATTTATATTTTAGAAGCCAGGAATTTTATGAAGTTGGAAAAAATATTCCAATTTACATGCAAAGAAAATGTCTGGATTCCAAAGGATTATATTTTGATTAATGGTATTCCAATGAGTCTTTGAACTTTAAAGTATTTGCTAAAATTGTTCATTATATTACTTACTATAATTTTGTTAATAAGTCAAATATAATATAATAATATATAATATAATATAATAATATATAATATAATATAATATAATATAATATGATATAATATAATATAATATAATATAATATAATATAATATAATATAATATAATATAAT
>JBBMKC010228512.1:0-11694 GCA_037834085.1 Bipalium vagum | reverse complement strand
CTCCATAAGCTCTTGCTCTTTTTCTTTAAAATTGTTGTTGATTGGTGCTGGGACCTCCTTTTCTATGGATCCCAACATCTTCAATTCTTTGATGATGCTCAAAAATAATTTCAAATGCATTTGAGTTGAATTTTAAATTGATATTTCGCATTTTTTGTTTGTTTTAATTATCTATTTTAATTAAGTATATAACAGGTTATTTAATACTTAATATAATATTTCAATTTTATTTTTTTCTTTAGATTTTGTTGAGATTTTTATAACCGTTGTTTAAATTAATTAAATCAATTAAAAACCATTTTTAAAATCTAAAATTTTAAAATTTAGTCTTAAAATACTATTTAAGTAATTTGAATATTATTATATAAAATAGAATGTTAAAGTAAGATAATTCAGATGTTTCCATTCATAAATTTTTCGATGAAAGCCAATGTATCAAATTTTTGTTGTAGCAAAATATTTTAAATAATTCCATGAAAATATGTCAACTTTTTGTCAAACCTTTACAACTAAGAATGAAAGAAGATTTGTGGAGATGTAAAAATTATACTACATGAAAATTGTAATACATGACCTCTATATCATCTAGTAAGAATTCATTTTTCGTTGGTTACAGCATTGTGTTCCAAAATTCTGATGCTGAAATAACTTTGGCTTTCAACAACATCTACGACCTCAATTATAGCACAAACCGGTTGCAGTCCAAACACAGTTTGCAGTTATATCGAAAAATCCAGAAAATTTCAGAGATGGTGAATCATATATAACATTACTCTCAATCAAAAGATCGATGCATTTCTCTTCATTAAATAAAAAATCGTTTATTTTGTCAATTTGAAGGATCATTTTATTCTTCCTATATTAGAAAATGGTTTTACATTAATAAATTTGTAATCAAATAATTGGTATTTAAAAGTTTAATTAATTTTTAAAATATATACTTAGTATTAATATATTTAAACAAATCCAAAAATGAGTCATTTCAATAGAAATTGATCCTGTGTTTGTAACTGAAAGTAAATTTTTATTGAAATCTTCGATTTTTATAAAACAATAAATACAAATCCACAGAAAAAATAAATATCTCGTATACCTCTTATAATATTTTATTAAAATTTAATTTACTATAATACCTTACACAAGGGAGCTCAAAAAGTATGATTTCAAGCTTTAGTTAAAAACTAAATTTCTGTTTGGCTGGGATTCAGTTTATTTAGGTTTATATCATTTAATAATATTTCTTTATAAAATTCATTTTTATTTTGGTCCAGTTTTATTTTATTTTTCAAAAAGAAAATTTAAGCACCTTTAATTAAGGTTTATTTAATTTATTTATATATATAATTTCTAGACAAATTTCCGTTGTAGCCTTACTTCTCCCACATTTTCGATTTGTTATTATAAAGAAAATAATATAAGGTGACGGCGCCGTCATGGTCATGTTCGTCGATATCATCAATAAGTAGGTCGGCGTCGTGACATCCTTAATAGGGTTGTCTTACCAAATTAATGTATTTATTTTTTTAACTATTTAACAATCAATTATTATTTAATATAATACTTATAATATTTATTATTATTTAACCAGTAAATGTCACTGGAAATTTTGATCAAATTTCTAAAACTCTAATTATTATTATTATAGATTCTCAACATATCTCTGTGAGGTTAGGGATTGATCTGTGTCAAGATAATATCGTAGCTTAGATAATAATAACAACCAAGTGGCTGAAGACCACAAATAGGTTGACCAACGGTAGGTTTAATTTTCATAAACCATGTCTGATTGTTCCGAGTTTCATAAGCCGGAGCAGTCTTGTTGGAATATATATTTTTTCTCACTGGTTACCTTGTTGATCCAAGGTTAAAACTTGCCTCTAGTTTTTTGGAATATCTTCCTGAAAGCCGACATCATGACTGATGCTGGAAACGTAGAATATTGTACTGTCAAAACATCATAGGCATGGTAGCAAACTCAGTGACCATTTTCGATTGACATTTCTGTCTTTAGCAAAGTATTTCTCATAGCAGATTAACTTCAAAACCAAACTCTATCAAAACTCATATCATTAAGTAAAGCATTTGTCTTAAGTTTACGACTTGAGTTTTCTTTTTCTGTAAATAGATGTCTTGTCAAAGACATAAGATTTTTAGTATACATCCTAATTTATTGGTACACCTAGTGTTAACCTGGGAGCATTCATTTCCTTTGTTGGGTCAGTCGAGTTTTTGACCTACAGAACCAATCTTTTTTTATATCGGTTTTAAAATATGGATTCCTTTTTGAATCATAACATTCTATGTGAGTTTTACTTTCGAATTTATATTTTCTTTGTCATCATTCTTAACCCATTTAGTAATGTTGTAAAATGTTGTCTTGGTAGATCCAAACTAATCGGTAATCTTTTTGGCTATTTCCCGGCGAAAACCAATTTTAACACTGCTGCTCTTTTATTGTATTCTGAAGTCATATCGGAAGTCGTATAATTTTTCCATAATTAATATAATCGATAAATTAGCTTAGTTAAACAAATGAATGTTAGATAGACTATAATTAATAATATATTATACACTAATTAAAATATGTCAACGAACACTGAAATTCTCAAAATCATTAAAATTTTACTCATAAAATTAAAAAAAAATCCTTCGGACAAAAAAATAAATAAAATAAATTTAACAATAATCATATAAATTATTGAAAAATAAAATGAAGCACACCGATAATAAGGAATATTCTTTTAACCTTAATAAATTCAATTAATAATTTCATTGGCTAAAACTAATTTATATTTCTATAAGCTGTCCAAATGTTCATTTAAAATGCTCTTTTACTTGTACACTTTTTTCAATGTTTTAAAAATAATTACTGGTGAAAGTAAAGGTCCAGAAAATAAACCTTTTACACTGATATTGCCCAAAGGTTGCCAACTACCGACGACAATATTAGAAAGAAACCTCTCCAAAATAATTCAAAAGGAGCAGCATGCAGTACCGGGAAAAAATTTAAAAATGCATGGAAAAACGCCATTACAGAAATGCCTTGACGAGTGCCATGAAAACCCGAACTGTTTCAGCATAGATTTCGGACCTAATTTATGTTTTCTGAATAGCCTTTCAAAGGTATATGTTGAAATACAATACAAAGGAACTCTTTTTTATTACGTTCTCTGCACAGGTAATTATTATTTTGTCTTTAATTTTTTATTTAAAGAATTATATATTTTATAATTATTGGTATAATAAATTTAATTAATTAAATAATTAATTTTATTTTTAGCAAATTATATTGTATTATTTATATAAGTTCATGTTAAATGCGCTATTATAAAATGTATTAAAATATATAATGACTATAGGCCATGTTTTTTATGAAAAATAAACATTTTTGTATTTTTGTTTTTTGTTTATTTAGTGTGTTTATCATTTAAAAATAAAAATAAAAGATTCAAGATCTTCAAGAAGGTCAGTCAGGAATCGATAAAGCGTCTATCAGATTGAAATAGCTTCTAAAACAAAGTGCCTATGACACAAGTTACCAGTTCGTCAAAGAAATTTTAAGAAGGAAGAGATATCACCCCTGATCAGCGAACCGATGAATAACAGTTTTCAAATCTCTACAACTATCATTATTATTGTTGGGGTGTGATTAAAGTTTTTTTTTTACAAAACCTTCGGTTAGATGAGGTGATAATGGAAAGTGAGTTGATATTTTAATTATAAAGTGTAGTCTTTTATAATTCTGTAGGCCAATTATTATTTATGTACACACACTTTATCGTTTTATTTACATTGTTTTAATCGAACAAATATTTCAGGTTTTATCCAAAAAACTTTGTAAATAGTGCATAAATTAAGTAAATCATTCATAAATAGTTATGTTTGATATAAAATTAAATAAAAAATATAATTTGAGTATATACATTATATATAAAAAGTTCTCTTTAAGTACCCGAAAATCCAAAGGCCTCTTTTTTTATACAAAATAGTACATCATAATTCTATTTACTATTGAAAATCGTCATTCGTTTTTGATTATATACACTTTCTCCAATTATTATCCGTACGATTGTATAAATGTTTGAAACAAATTTTTTAAAGAAAATCAACGAGTATTAAAAAAGTTTTCGGTGTTTATATTATTATCATTATTAATGCCTTTATTTATAAAGGTTGATGCAGATTTTTAATAATGAAAATTTCTAAATTTCCTAAATTAGATTTTTTTCTACTTATTAATATACAATAAATATCCGTACGACCTTAACCTTTTAAGGAAATATCATATTTATGTTAAATCTTCACAAAAATATTGTTTAAACGTTTTATTTGTGTAAATAAAAGTAGGAAATTTTTAATTTAACGGGTGACCAATAAAGAATGATAAATTGTTTAAATACATTTATAAACTAAAAAGATATAAATTTGAATTATTAATTGATTTAATTTATCCCAAGGTTTTTAATATCTTTCAAAATAAATATACGTTATTTTTAACAATATTTTTTTTAGATAATGACAAATGAGAGCTGTGTAAGAAATTTGATAAAATCCATTATGAAAATGGGAAAACGCAGGAAGAAATTTATGAAACTGTAGCAAAAACGGTACCTATTTATAGATGGACTAAACTAATAAAAAAGGGAAAATCATTACTTGCTCGAAATTACCCTGAACGTCCATGAACCTTAAGAACGAAAACATTTATCAAAATAATTAACAGAAACCTTACTACAAAAAGAAAAAAAAGAAATCAGCTAGAAAGTTAGCTTTAGACTTCAAATGTTCAAGAGGAACTAATGGAAATATTATACTTAATGACTTTGGATTTAAATGCTACAGGAAAATAAAAGTTCCCTATCTATCTGAGTCCCAAATATGGAAAAGAGCTCACTGAAAGCGATTTTATATATCAGTAGAGTTATATTCTTGTGTAGTCATTTTTAAATAATAATTCAAAGTCGAAGCAATAATAATAATATATTTCATTAAATCCGATTAACCAAAAAAACTTTAAAACTTGGACCTCACCTTTTATTAAAATTAAATTATTTACTTTTTTAAAATTAACCAACATTTATTAAAAATATTTATTTTAAAATTTTAAAAAATGTAGCATTATAATTTTTAAAAACTTTAAATTAAAAACATTTAATATTTTTTAATCATGAGGTGAGGTCCTTATTTTAAAAAATTCAAACAACTAATTCGTCGAATCACTCCTTATAAGTAGGATGGTGCTAACTGCCACAGAAACAAAGACACGGTTGCGGCATTCATAAAGACTGGTATTTCAATAATAGCTCCAAATCATTGGCCACCAAATTCACCAGATCTTAGTCCTCTTGATTATTTCTTTTGGGATGAAGTATCAAAGAGACTGAAAACAAAAAAAATTTGAAAATCGTACAAAACTGATTGAAAAAATTAAAGAAACAATTGCAGAAATTCCATTAAATATGATTTGCCAAGCATCGATTCCTTTCGAAAAAGAGTTTTGGCCATAGACAGGCACAAAGGAGGTTTAATAATAAACTGTTTTAATTAAATAAATTTTGATTTTATTCTTTACTAAATGCTTTTAATCGAGTTAATTTAACATTATGCTGTCTATATCAAAAGTTATTCAAAGAATTATCATTCTTTATTGGCCACCCGTTATATAGCTTTACAAGGTTTTCATAGGATTTCTAAATCTATTTCCGAATTGATTATTTGAATGAGTCCAAAGACAAAAGAATACTGTACAGACTTCGGAAATCTCGTTGTTCTTTGAGAAAAGAAAAAATTAGTCTTGCCCAAATATCAGACATTCTTAAATGTCCAAAATCTAGCGTCCAGTATATTTTGGAAAAGTTTTCTCTTGATAACAGCGTAAATACTAGTACTGGGTGAGGAATACCAAAACTAACAACAATCAAAGAATATAGAATAATTCAAAGAATTATGAAAAAAATCAGAGGATATCAGCTGAAAAAGTAAGCATAGAAATTAAAAAAGGAAATGGCATATCAATTTCCTTGTTAGCTGTGAAAAATCGTTTTTCGGAGATAGGGTTTCATGAGAGGATGGCACAAAAAAACCATTAACTTCAAAGAATAATCGGAAAACCCGTGTTACATAGTTCAAAGAACTTCTGAAAATTCAACCGACTGGAATAAAGTCCTTTGGTCTGACGAATGTAAAATTAACGTTTTTGGGTCGGATGAAAGGGTTAATGTTTGGCGAAAACTTGGAGATTAAATGAAATTAGAATGCCTTAGTCCGAAGATGAAGCATGGTAATGGATAGGTTATGGTCTGCGGATTTTTTTCAAGTGGCGCAGTTGAAAATTTGGTCTTCATCAGTGGAATAATGTATAAGCAAGATTATTTAAAAATTTTAAAAGATAATTTGTTGGAATTTGCCCATCACCTGGGTCTTGAGAATGACTTCAAATTCAAACATGACAGAAACCCGAAACATACGGCCAAAATTATTACGCATTGGCTTCACGAATCCCGTTTAAATGTCATGGAATGGATTGAGCAATCACCTAATATGAAACAATTTTAAATTTATGGACTCTTTTGAAGAGAAAACTGAAGGAGAGAGAAATGACTGGGAAATCCACGGTGTAAAGATGTATCTTTGAGAAATGGCAAAAAATTACTCCAGATTTTTGTAATAACGCAATCAGTTCTACGAATAAGCGCTATGACATGATAATTGAGAATAATGGTGTGCCAATTAATTGTTAAGAAAGAAATTTTGTTACTAATTGTTGGTCTGTTTAACATAACTATATTTTTTGTGTTACTTATTTTCAAACTTTTCAAATAATTATGCTTATATTTGTAAAACCAACCATTTTCATCATCTTATTGTTTTTTTAAAATATGCATCATTGGCTATTATACTTAAAAACAATAACCTTTTAAAATTACTCTAACAATTTTTTCTTTAAATGCTATTTGATTATTTGCAATATAATCGTGCGGATAACTATTGAAGTAAGTGCATGTCTGTGAAGGACTCATCGAGTTTTGTAGGCCAATATTTTTAAAGAGCAGATATCATATAAAGTGATTCTAATATAGGAGAATACTTTTAAATGGCATGTTCAAAATGATCATTTAATTCTAATTCCGTTTCTGTTTCACTTTCAGTATCGCCATTATCAAGTTCAAACTCTTCATTATCATAAATTTATCTAATTTTGAATGTACTCGACAGTATTTTTCCCCAACAATTAACAATCCAATTGCATACATAAACGTATAACGCACGTCTCATTTTATTACTTTTTGTAAACGTATGGTTCCCATTAAGCATCCAATTTTCTTTTTTTTTCATTAAGAATTTGAAAAATGTATTCACGGTTAAATCTAATTGCTGAAGGCGAGTTTACCTTTTGGAAGTGATCTAAGTACATCTTTTTCTATTCTCCATCGTCGCACATTAACTTCACTGACTCCAAATTCACACGCAGCTATAGCATCGTTATTTTGTTCAGCATATCAAACAACTTTCAATTTTGATTCTGCAGAATATGATTGTCGTGTTTGTGGCAATTTTTAAATTCTTAATAAAATATTAATTACTAATTTAAAACAAATTTACAATAAAAAAAATATTTAATGTTACCTTATATATATATGGGAACCGTCTTATGTATAAAGATTTGATAATTAAAAGCCATAGGTTTTGCAAAATTGTAACCCATCTTATAGTTGCTAAATTATTGTATCTGGGAAATAAAAAATGTCAAAAAAGGAGGAAATAAGTGCTCAAAATTGTTACCCATGCATGTTAATGCCATAAAATAAAGGCTCGGAGAGGACTGCGCTTAGTCAAAGTTGAAGGTTAATGTAAAACCGCATAATTAATTATTATTAGACAATTAAGAGTTTAATAAAAAATTAATTTGTTTCGCTTCACTTTGTTACACTTCGTTTTAGACTAGAATTGTTAAATGTAATGAATGAATTATTAAACGAATTTTTTCGACATCTTTTCTGTATTGAAAATCTTCAGTTTTTTTAAAAAATTGTTAACAGAAGATTTTGCCTTGAACTCGTTGATATATTGTTTGCATCGCCCTGGTATAAGTCAATGTTCAACAGGTTCCCTTTTCAAAGAAAAAACGGATGTTTTTAAAAAAAATGCTTATTTTTATAATTTAAAGTGATAATTAATATTTTACCTCGTGAATGTTATCGGTTTATGAGAACTAAACGAATAATGTGATATATTATTTTTTCACTTTTAATTTTAATAGAGCAAAAGTCAAAAATTGTATACAGCAATTATTAATTTAAATTCCATTAATGAGAACACCCATTTGACCTTTGTTTTAAGTGACCAATAAAATCATTGTAAATTATAAAGTTTTCAATTTAAATTTAATAAATCTGTTAATATAAAAAAATAAATTTAGTTTTTGATTCTGTCAAGATGTTCTGCAATGGTCTTCAAAAAATGAGTATGGACACGAAACTGTTTACAATTTCTGAAGTTATAAAAATTCATCAATCGGTATCCATACTAATTTTTATTTACAAAATAGCGCATTAAACAAGTGTAAGTGTCATGAATAGAGTCAACCATGAGGGATTTATGAGAAATGTCTTTTCTAATGGGCCACAGCAGAGATGCAAATCATTGGATTGAGAATTAGGGACATTCCATTGAACGTAAAGCAGCGGTATCTACATGGTCATGATATTAAAAAAATATTAATACTAACTAATTAGGTTAACTAATAGTTTTAAAATTCAAATCAGAATAAAGAGGCATAGAAGACCATTTGCCTGAATACATCTGGAAGTACCTAAAAATATGTATGTAGAAGCCTTCATAATGAACCTAAAGTCATTTTAACTTAGTGTAAAAAGTTAAATATATAAATAAAATAATTTTAGACTGTTTTTTCGTGTACTGCATAACAAACAAAAATTGTAATTAATTAAAAAAAATGAAATAATTAAGATATCACGATAACAACTGAGATCATTTAATAATCAAAAAATAAGTACAAAAATTAAAAAAGAAATAATATTTGTAATTTTGAAAGGCTTAACCTTCCTTGAAAATTTAATCTGCTACTATTCTTAAAGTCAAATTTCTCTTCAAAAAGAACTTAAAGTGATTTAAGTAACAAATAGATTAAAAATGACGTTCTCTGTTAAAAAATGTCAATGTATAGTTCTTATTTTACAGGACGAAATTGACGAACAAAAATCAAATCCATTTGATCACAAATATCTTTCAGGTTGAATATTTATAGCACGAAGAAGATCTGGAGAAAATAATCTTTCGTCAAATCAACGTCTTCGAAGAAAATGTAACATGAAGCGAAACAAATTATGATGATGAATTTGATTTATTTTATCTGAATATTTTATGTAAATTAATAATTACATTTTTTAAACGAAACACAAACTATAAAATATAATATACCCAATAAATATAATTGACGTATCATTAAATCAAGTAATATTATCTTAAGGATTTCTATAATAATTGAATGAAAGAAAAGAAATAAATTGATTATTTGTAAATAAAAATTATTATAATTATTAAATAATTTGGTTCACAAAGTATTGAGAAATAAGATAAAGTAATAATAGATTCAATAATGTACTAGATTGCTTGAAAAGTTCTTGGCCTTGTCAAGAGAGAACAATGAAATCAAACAAAATAATTTATTTTAATCAACATAAGACTCTTGTAGATCAATAAAATAATACCAGGGATTTTCAAATTTTTTTATGCCTTCTAAAAAACACGTTGACGAACATGCTTCAAAATACTGTTCTGTTTTCTGTTTCACTTCCTCATTTGAATTTAGTCTGTTACTGGAAAGAAATCTTTTCAAATTGTGAAATAAGATGTACTCATTGGGTGTCAAATCTGGAGAATATAGAGGTTAAAATATCAATCCAATTCACAATTCGTCGAATTTTGCTAGAGCCACAAGTGGGGAGTAAGAGAGTGCATTGTCATGATGGAATAGCAACGGTATAAATTAATTAATTAGATTTCAATTATTAATCAATTTAATTAAATCAATCTTGACGAATTGTGGATTGAGGCTCATCATTAGGAGTCCACTTAAGTGAGAAGTCATAGAATCAACTTAGTAAGAATCATTGAGCTTACTTATCGATTCAAATAATTAACATTTCCATGTTTCTTGTTTTTTACTTTCAGTTGTTTCACCAAATTAGTTGGCTGAAACTTAGCTTTTATCTGAGAACTTTTCAACTACCTTGAAAGTAAGAGATTATTTTTGTTATTATTAAGAGTTATATAGTTTTTAATTGTGATATTATAAATATGTTAGGTGTGTAAATAAGTAACCGGAATCCAATAAAAACTTTCATAGTTTTAAAATGCTTGGTAGTACATAAATAATGTATATGTTATTTTAAAATAGCAATATTTATCTATCAAATTTAAATGTAAGAATAATTTCTTTAAATATTCTTTAAGATGGAAAATTTTGAAAATTGAAGAAAAACGCAGCATTTGCGGGAAGTTTTGTTATGGTACGTTTTCTCAAAGAAGACTGCTGATAGTCACCGTTTACTAGAGGGAACATATGGGAAAGACACTTTGTCAATGTGAGAAGCTAAAAATATCTGAGTAAAATATTTAATTTTTAAATTTAATTTACAATATATTGAGCTAAAAAATTTTAATAGTTAAATAAAAATGTAAATTTAATTTTTAATAAAAACAAGGATACATTTTAAAGCTCAATATATTCGAATTAAATGCGAAAATTTTATGTGAAAATATTATAATTATGTTTGTTTTAATAGCAAATTCAACAAACAGAAAACGGTTTGAATTAATAAATTTTTATGGAGACTAACGATTTTTTAGCTACAACTAACAGGCAAAAACACAATATTTTAAATGGTTTTGTCGGTTTAAAAATGATGATTTCAACATCAAGAACGGTAATAGATTTGGGCACCAAGAAAATTGGATGATAAAGAATTGAAGCCAAGATTCATGTCAAACGCAAGACCAAATGTCAATATTGTTAAGTCTCTTAAAAGCGGAGCAAAGACTAAGAGCTTAACGGGTAGAAGGTTGACTTTTGTGCGTGTTCGACTAAATGAATTTAAATTAACTGAGATAAATATTATCTTTACAAATCTTTATTGAAACTACAAATTAGTTTTTACAAATAAAGATTGATTGGTTTTACGACAATCCTCTACAAAAAATCTTTTCCCTTATTTTACGATTAATTGAAGAATAGAATCTTTTCGCGTTGGTTAAAATGTCAACGTCTCAAAAGAGCTCTAGGAAGATAATTCACCACCCTAATAAGTGTGTGAACTATAAGCAAAAAAGGATCGTCGTCAGAAATGAAAGAGTAAACAAAAAAGATTACTTGATTTTAGGGCTAAACCCTAACACTTATTTAAAAGAATATTAATTAATACAGTTGTGTAATTTTATTAAAAATTACCAACTATAAAATAAGTTTAGATTATTTAATTTAAAATAGTTGTATAATTTTGTTAAAAATTATCAACTGTAGTATACGATTTATTAAATTGTAATTATGTAATTCTGTCGAATTACTAATTATAAATTATAAAAGAAAACAATATAATAACAATAATAATTTAAAAATTACTTCTATGCATATCCTAATCAATATTTTCTTTCTTTTGATTTGGTTATATTAAT
>JBBMKC010228501.1:0-11694 GCA_037834085.1 Bipalium vagum | reverse complement strand
TATTATTATTATTATTATTATTATTATTATTATTATTATTATTATTATTATTATTATTATTATTATTATTAATGATCTTTAGTAATCTATGAATCTATGGTTCGTGCCTTTGGCAAACCAACAGCTAAAACAAAATTAATATTGAAATCAACAAATCTGAGAGTAAGGAATCTCTTGCAAATATATAACAGTGAATTAATTTTCAGATTTATTGTCAACGATTTTTCACGAAACCAAAGAAATATATTTTTAAAATTTTCAACTAGTTTTCTTATTTTTAATTTGGAATGGGTATTGTCCCTTATAAAATAAAAAATTTTTAAAAAAAATACATAAATCTTCAAAAAAATTACAAAAATTATAATTATTTTAATTAATATAAATTATTTCAAATTTTATATAATTATTAAACATTATTATTATTAAAAAAATATTAAAAAATTATTAAAATTATCCATATAAAAATTCAACAAAAACCAATCAGCATGAAATTTAACAGACGTGACTAAAATCAAGGTCAATTTACCACAGAAGAAAGGGTCAGGGCTCTAAGACGAGGGTGATAAAATTATAAACTAAGAATTAATACCAAAACCAGTTTAGTCCAATATAAATAGGTTATTTAATAAACTGAGATTGAGAGCAGAAAACTTTAATAGTTTTAACTATTTTCGATGATAATTATACTCATACTTAAAAGAATAAGACTAAGCCCCATCTCTTTTAAATATGAGTTTAGATTAAATTATTAAATTACAAAAATACGAAATATATATTCAAATGAACATTGTAGGAATTTTAAGTACTGTACATTATATTACATGCCATGTAGTAAATAAATTCTTCCGAAAATCATTCACACTTTTCGTTTTGTCATACAAATAAGTGCTATCCGATGTATTGTTAAAATAAGAGTGAAGAGAACGAGTATAATTAAAATAATCTGAGGAACCCCTTTCATCTTGATATTTTAACTGATAGCATATTCCATCCAAAATTTTTAGTTTGCTTTTTATTGATGAAAAATCCTTCCGGTTTAGAAGAGTTTTAAAGATTTCTGACTTTAGTAATGTTACCACGTTCCATTGCCAAAGGTATTTTGTGAGTTTTTCATTGTCTTCATCAACAATATTCATTAAGTAATGCAGTCTAGACTGTTCTAAAATAATATTTTCATATTTTTCGATGAGAGATTCTGAGCTTAAAAGTCTGCATTGGTCAGTTATTGGGGATCGGAATATTGCTCCTGAATAATATTCCTTCAGCTTCAATACCCTTTTGTTCAATGAAAATCGCTGGCTAATGAATCTATTATTCGATACAGTATCATTTGTCAAAGAGCAAAATTTTTTAATGTTATCTCTGTTCGTATAAAATATATTATATTTATTATTTTCCGAATTAAAAAATCTAATCATATTAACAAAGTGAGCTCTTCTATGTTCGGTTATTAAGCTGAAATACTTCTGATGCATATCTTCCAGAAAGTTTTTCATTTCAATCAGATCAAAAAGACTGTCATTCATTTCATCCATATTATCGAGAGATACACTGAACGGCTTAGACTCGATACTGATTTTGTTAATCCAGTCGTTTTTTACGAAGGAATGATTGTCAGCATAAATAAAACAAGCCAGTCTGCTATCCATTACGTCCCTCTTTAGACTCCTGAAATTCCAATATATTCTATCTTGAAAAAACTGATTACCAATATCAATTTTTGAAATGATTTCCTGATAAAGATTAATTTTTTTCGGATCACTGCAAGGAACGAATAATGATATCTGATACGATGCATTTAATCCAAGTAAAATACCACGTATACAAGATCGCATAACATAATATACATGGATATTTTTAATTAAGTCTACGTTTTTATTATCAGACATATAACTATCCCGATTCACGAAAAGTATATTGGGGTCTGAGTGTTCGTCTTGCAGGTTGTGATTGTTCAGGATATGTGGGCCGGACAATAACAGATTATCTAATGTTAATATAAGGGATAGAGTTCGCTGATGGATCATTGCCGTTGACCAACCAAGTTTTGCTAAATTATTGTTATCCTTCATCATTGAAATAAAATGATTTCGTTTCGAAATAAATCAGTTTTGTAAGCCTTGTTGACCTTTCAAAATAATTTCAAAAACAAATATTGTCTAAAGTTTTCATGAAAATCCTAGATATATGTTAAATGTTTACATCTATTGATTACAAAGTCCATGAACAGCGTCAGCTGATAACTTAATGGAATAAATATTAATGTTTTAATATTTACTCTGATGAACTTCTATAAATAATAATTTTTAGTTCATAAACAAAAATCTTTGTTGACATTGGTCTACATATTTACAAAAGTATAAAGCAAATTCTTTTAACATTGTATAAGTCAAAAATGATGTTCTAATGAAACAAACTGATAAAGTTTTTATGAAATGCATAAGGTTACTTTTGAACAAGAATAAGGAAATTTTAAAAAATTTGATAAACCAATTACCTCGTGATTATTTATCATGGGAGGGATAAATAATATAATATCTATAATTCTTCTTATTTATTAAGAACTAAATTTTTTTGTTTTTTAGCTCCTGTCAGTTTCATAACTTTTATTGACATTAATAGCTTTATTATTATTATTATTATTATTATTATTATTATTATTATTATTATTATTATTATTATTATTATTATTATTATTACATGTTTAATTTGAAGTGATATAAAATAATCATACAAACTTTTATGCTTGTTATAATTTTCAGAGACTAAATTCTAAATATATAAACCTTAAGAAATATAATATACTAGGGGTACTATTTGAATATGCTCAGTTATTGGTTTTATGAATCAAAACTTATTTACTTTGAAAAAAATATACACACTGCGTACAAAAGTTCTTGAACACTGAATATTATAATGGTCCATTAATAAAATATAATTAAAACTTTGAAGCAAGTGAAAACGAAGATTTGGAAACAGAATATTCAGCATTTAGTAAATTAATATACGATTAAAAAAAGATGGGTAGATTATTATGAAGAATTCAAAATAAATAAACTAAATTCTGTGTCTATCTTTAATAATAATGGTTCGCAATAGAAGTTTATTTAATTTTAAAAATCTAAATAATCCAGAAATTAAAAATCAAATGCATCATCTTGTTATCTAACAGGAAAATTATATTCGATTGTAGTATCAAGTAATTGAAACATATATATTATAATCTAATATAAATTATAATCTCTCAAAATTGCCAACTCTCTAATCCACCACTCTATTAACGCCCGTTCTTAGACTTTTATATGTAAAATTTCTATAAATTGCCAACAAGTTTAAACAATATTTCCACAAATTACAAAATAATAAATACCAAATGTTGTTTCAATTTTTATTTTATTTTATTTATTTAATATCTAGATAATAAATAATAAAAGGAGACATTTAGAATTATCCAAAACTAAAAAACTTGAAATTTTAAGATTTTGCAATATTAATAAAATATCTGATATATTATATCGTGTATATTAACAAATCATAGTAAAACAAAATTATATTTATACTGTAAAAGTCGTATCAATATTATATTTGGTGCGTTCCTATTGGTCATCTATTTTTAGACGAAGACCACTTACGTATTGGAGCTGGTCTAATAATTAAATATTTTAGAAACTAAGTTCGAAATATGATATATCTTAATTGAAATAATTTTTAAACATTAATTTTAAAAAACAATTTTAAAAAAATACGGTACAAAGTTATAGGTTCTTTATTGTTCAAGGATGATTACGCGATCATCATAAATTAACTTGGTTAAATATTAGTCTTCATTTGGTGGTTCTAAAGCTACGAAGTCTAAAGCAGAGAAAATATTAAATACATCAAACCAAGTCCAATATGTAAAAGGTCTTCGTCTAAAAATAGTGTTCCTTAAACCAAAAAGAACCTTATATTTCTTTATATTATCTTATTACATATTGTAGTGCGCGTTGCATACCTAGTCATTAGATTTTTTGGAATCAAATAAATTATGCATTTGATTAATATTCAAAATATTAACAAAATAACCAAAAATCAATATTAATGGTCCAATAGGATAATGTAGTTGATAAATTTCAATAAGAATAAAGAAAAATGAAACTATAGAAATGATAATTTTATTTATAGAGAAAAACAGTAATAATCATATTAACAAATAAGAAAAAATGATAATAAATGCAAAGAATGCTCCCATCGTGCAAGACAATAACCTGGTTCATGGATCATTGACGAATTCATTAATAGATTGCTCGTTGTTTGCCCAGCTCATCGAAGCCTTTTCCTTCTTTCAAAAAATCACAAAACATACAGAAAAATACAGACGAATTCACAAACCTGTATAGATCCAGTCTCAGCAATAGTTCAATTTAATGTGTAGCCCAACACATTTATGACTTCATGCAGACTCAAAGCTGAGGATCAGCTTTTTCTGTAAAAACTGAAAATTGTCTCATCAGTCCATAGAATATTAATTCTGAAGTCAACACGGGAAAAAAAATTTTTTTTCCTATTCAGTCCTTTTAATTACAGACAAAAAATTATGGTTGATTAGAACCTTCCACTACGAGTGCAGTAAAACAAACCTCTGGTTTCATCAATAATAGAAAAACAACATAATGCCTGATAAAAAGAAAGGAAAGTACAGTTTAACCTTATGTGCTGCTTGAAAGCGTGGCATCATCCGAAAACACTTTCCTCGGTACAAAAGTGAAAAAATTGAGAATAACATCAATAAATGCAATTTAGATCACTTTTAAGATTCGATAAGACTGATGATACAATAAAAGACCTATCATTAAAATAAAGGTAAATAAACATACTGGAAAAATTCTAGTAGACAAAGGAGCTCAAAAGACAAAGTGAGATACAAGTTTGCTTACTTAAGGAAAATATATAGGAGGATACAAGCAATTAATGGAATAAATATTAATAGACTGGAATTATTTGGTACTTTAAAGTGTGTTCACCGCATAGAATGAACATAATCCTATGACTGTCTCTTAGGGATTGATACACCAAGAAAAGTACGAAATCAAACTTCAAATTTTACTAAAAAATCTTTTTCTGAATTAGATCTTAAACCATTTCAATACCAACAAGATCGGAACAATTAAATAAGGTTAAAGTTGAATATATATCTACAGAATTTAACCTATATCAATCATCTTAAAAATAGACTTAAAAACAGAAAAATATTACTCCGGTTTTATTTTGTAAATTTAGTTCAAATTTCTTAGAAAATTAACTTTATCTCAAATTTCTAATTAATGAACATCCATAAAGAATCTTTAATCAATATAATTTTACAAATCAATGTCGAATAAAAATACTGATATCGATAGAGAAAATTCCATCATACGAATTTAATAATGTTGGTCAATCAGCACCTGATAAGCGGTAACAAGGTAATTCAGTGTCAAAATCAATATTAAATTAGATAAGAAGTTAAATAAAACTGTTCAAAATCAATCGAAGTAAAATAATTTAACGTTTAATAGTGGTATTTCATTCACGAACCATAGACAGATCTTTCTCTTCCCAAACCGTCACCCCATCGCAGGTGCAAACCACTTTATCATTTTGAAATACTCCTGAAGAGCGGGCGATAATTCCGTAAAACATTCTACAACACTTCCAATAAAAATTGTATATAACCCAAGGCTTTAACGAACCTGACGCCGGTCGCCACTGACAAAACAACGAGAGACCTGCCAATAATATCCCAAAGCTTAATCGTTTCGTTCGAAATATTTATTTCACACTGCCCACTTTCATTGCTCATTATGGATCCCAGATCCCCAATTTTCTCAGAAGTCTAAATTTTAATCACGTTATTTAAGTTGTATATTGAGAAGTGAAAATATTTTTATCAAGTTATCTAAACGGAAAAAAGATTAAAAATTACTTCTAGACATTCAAGAATGTCTCCACAAGATTGAGCACCGTCAGACAAATCTCCATACTCACAAACACATAAACGATATAAATTCTCCTTCTCTAAAGTACTTAGCATTCCATTGAAATAGCATTTTTCATCGCTCAACTGATAAATCCGACAGACACCGACCACATCCGTTTGATCATAAAATATACATACACCACTACCAAAATCTTGTTCTACAAAAATTAATTTGATTCAGATAAATATAAAAAACCCAGCATTTTAGAAGATGATGTAGTTATTCCACGTAATATAACACTTTTTTCTGATTTCTTTAATAGAGACGTAACTTCTGCAATTGGTCTATCGGTTGTTATACAAACTTGCTGTTTTTCAAGACTTATCGTAAAACTATTTATCACTGCGGTTTCGTAATTTTAGTTTTCAATTATTAATATTATTATACTTGTATTATCTGACAAGAGACTTTCTATTTGTAGAACACAGTTTTTACAAGACATCTTAACCATATATTCTACCTAATTAGTAAGTTCATATTTTTTAAAATTAAGAATATGTTACAGTATAAGTATTTTCTATTTTCAACATTTTGATTAACTCCAAAATCAAATTATCTCTGAAGTGATTATTTAAACACTGATTAAATTGTTCATATTTTTTTAATATTAAATAAAGAATTTTCCAAATTTAAGAAATTGAATACTTATTAAAATATGTCTATTAACACTCAAATCTAATAATTATCTTTATTAAATTAATTTTAGATATTGTTTTTTAAATTAGATAAACAAGTTTTAGAATTTCATGATGCATTGTCTTGTTGAAAAGTGACTTCAAGCTACATGGTGGAATCAGAATCATCGATAAAGGCTTTTCAACTTAAGGGGAGACTAAACAAATAATGTTTTGAAATTTTACCATTATCGCAATAGAAACCATTTTTCCAAAAATATCATGAATTCCAGGGTTAACAAAGGAAATTAAAAATACACAGTCTGTCCTTTATCAAAATCAACCTGTAAAAAGAAGCAAAATTATAATATTAGCATTCACAATCATAAAAGATTGAAATAGCCACAAATTTGAAATATTATCTATAACGGTAATTGACTTACAGGAATAAATACTATTAAATACAATATTATCCCAAACATAAACAATTTTCTCTTTAAATTTCCCTCACTTTGGAATAACAACTTGAACAAGGTATGGACCAATATCATGGTAAATATTACCTAAAAACATTCTTGCAAAAACAATATATAATATATAGTTGAAATCCTGAGATTATTCCAAATATCAATACAACTTCTTTAAAGGCGTAATGGAATTGTCAACGACAAAAGACATTAAGAATACAAATTTAATCTCTCTAACTAACCCTTCCGGCTTAGAATTATAGCTTAAAACCTAAATTTGCACATGTGTTCAACATTAAAATTAAGAAGCGAGAGAAATTGCAGACAAATGTCAACTGTCTACAAAATTAATATGTGAAACAGGAAAGACTAAGAAATTAATATCAATGTAAATATAACTCAAAGTATAATTCAAAGAGAGTCCTTCATAATCAAAGAAACTGTTACTATTATATCTAAAGAAAGTAACCTTCGCTCGACTATCGACAGCGCCTCACTTTAATGTGTTGTGCTCGTTTTTCGCATTTAAAACCAAAATAAATCAAAACTCCCACGATAATACTTTAATCGCACCCTGGAAACTGAATCAAAACACTCACAAAACTTTATTCACCTTATCACATCAACTACAAATCAAAATAAAAAACCGTGAATCTATCAATGTTTTAAATGAAACCAAATCAAGTGCAGTAGCAATGGTAATAAAAAAAATTATAGAATAAAATCAATAATCAATAATAATGATTAGTTAAAGAAAACGAAAACAAAATAAGGTAAACGGATCAATCTCATCCGGAGCGACAACAGGTCCCCGGGTCGTCCTCTAGGTCTCTTACAGGCCACCTAGGGATTCACAAACGCAATACTGTGGGGACTCCCTGGCTCTCCAGGCTCTCAACTCAATGAACCTTCAAGAGAAGAGCAATCTCAATTAAATGAACCGCCAAGAGAAGAGCAACATTAACATTTAACTCTTTCAAACATTTTGCTATAATTCATCCAGCTAATTGTGTTTTTGATTTAACTCTTTCAAACATTTTTTAATATTTCATCCATCTTCTATTTCAAACTCAGAGTTGAAATTTAATCGTATTAAGCCAGAATTTAACGAAAGGAAGCATCGAATTTCAAGATAATTGTCAAAAGGAGTTATAAATCGAATATACTGTTATCAGAGCATCAACGCTATTTAAACAACTCGAAATCTACGCAAAAGGAACACAAATCGATATTATTGAAAGACGTCAAACAGGATATTCAAGGCGCCATGACTTCCAACAACAATTCAACGTCAATACAAGGATATCCGCAGTTTCCCAAAGCTATAACAAGTTGACAGATACCGATATACAACAATTAAGAGAGAACAAGGTTATCATAGCATCTCAAAAGATATTTCGATTTAGAAATATTACAATTTATACAAGTTATTACTCTAATTTTATATATATATTGATATCATTTTTAACTTACAATTTCAATTTGATTTTAAATTGCATATTGTGATTAAACTTATTTCATCTTAAAAATTACTCAAGGAATTAAACAATTGGATAGTTCCCCAATTGCTATTCCGTCATCAAAATTCGTTTTACCTGCTTCTCTATTTTAACTTTTTTGCTTCCTTAACGTCAAGTAGGACGAAGGAGCGCTTTTTTATTCCGAGGGCTCTTTAAGCTAGGACAGCAAAGAGTATACTTAAAATCGTCCATTACCGGGTCTCATCTTTTAATAACATTTGTATTTGTTCAACAAAGAATTGTTTAAAGTATCTGAATCGATTTCAAATAAAAATTTTAATTTAATAATTTATTTTAATTTGTCTTGGTAAATTTTTTTATATCACATTTTTTAATAAATAGCCATCCAGTCGATTTAAAGTTTGACAGAGTAAAATTTTAAATATCATCTGAACGTTACGAAAACCTTCTGATTTTAATACGAGACTGTTAAATTTTTGGAGGGTTATCCATAAATAAAACAAGTAATTAACAGCCCTTTTGAAAATTTAACAATACGTCCCCTTGGTAAATCCTCTTTCATTTTCATTGACTGAATAAAAAGCAAAAATTTACTAATACTGGGAAAATTGGAGTAGAATTTGAATAAAATTCATTCCGACGCTTAATAAAATCTTCTCTGTCTTCTGACGTTGACCTGAAAAAAATTAAAATCAATCTTTCAAAGCTAAAAAAGTCAATTAAAATCAATTTTCGAAATTTACTGGGCATACGATTACAGTTTACTTAGATAAGATCACCAATCTCCACGCTTGAATGACTATTCCGGACTCCGACGATGGAGTTAACGTCTCCAATTGCCAATCCTCAAAAAGTCCAATATCAAAAGTTGCAAAGATCAATCATTATCAGTATTATTCTTATTCATTATTATTATTATTATTATTATTATTATTATTATTATTATTATTATTATTATTATTATTATTATTATTATTATTATCTTAATTATTATCTTAATTATTATCCCCAAAACCCAAAAAACAAGGAAAGAGAAAAACACAATCTTCAATATCGAAACAAAAAATTAAGTAACTCTCAAGAGCAACAAATTGCACAACCGCCAACATTCAAAACACAAAAAGAAAACAAAAAATCAAATCCTAGTGCCAAAAAACAGCTAGAAAGATAGTTATTAATAATCATTAAATTAGTTTGATTTTATATTTACAGAGATTCAAAATTATTTCTATTTTCCTTATAAACGTGGCTTAAGTATAAATTATATGATTTATGGATAGTAGTATAGAAATTCATAAAAAAACCAACACCAAGCTTTAAAATATAAATTAAAAAACATCATTTTCATTCTCATTAGTTCTGTTTATAGAACCAAGTTAAAATGTTAAAATGAAACAAAAAATTTTATTTTCATTTAAAATATTATTAAATAAAAATTAGTTTTCCTGGTTTTTTACAGGATTATTTTGGTTAATATTCAAAAATAATAAATGTTACTTAACAATTAAAATTAATAAAAAAAAGAAAATAAAATATTTAAATAAAAGATGCCCTTGGTGGTACATCTACAGAAAGTCATCCAAAATCGATGTGATAAAATCACAATTTATAATAATACAATAGTAGTATAGAAATCATTAAATTCATATTTGGAGGCATGAAGTCAAACATACAAAATTTTGGATAAAAAACATGGTAACAATGTTCTAACATGTATATAAATAAATATTTTCTATTGTTAAATTGTTTTTAATAATATACATTGCTGTTTTAATCAAAGGGCCTAATTTTTCATTATACATTATTATCCACCAAGTTATTTCGTGTACATGCTTTATTTAAGTGACCTTGTACATTTCTTCCCCTTTATAATATAGGATTCTGGGCCAGTATTATTAATTAGAATTATATATTATAAGCTGATTTCATGTCAATGTGAAGAAAAACGTAACCAGTCTTACAATTTTCTCGTAATTACTTTTCTCTAATTTTAGTCTACCAATTTTTTACAGACCATTTAATTTTTTCCTAACACTTAACCATTGTAGTGTTGTTTTTATGTAATTTGGGTTATCTAATTCCGTTCTTTTCCTTACAGCATAAATGAGGTCAATAACTATAAACTTTCTAAAGGTTAAATTCTCACTATTCCCTCTATGTAACAACAGTTTGGTCGGGTCCTGTAAAAATTTATATAATTTAATATAAAATAACTATAATGATAGTTTTTATAAACAGAATGTTACATATATAAAATAAAATTTCACTCTATATAACGGTTCTTATTTTAAAAATATTATTACAATATTAATGTTCAGTTTTAATATTTTAATAACCTCATAATGCAAAATTTAAAATCTAAAAGACTAATCTGTTACTATTATATTTAAACGTAGTAACGTGCTCTCGTGACTCCTCACTTTTTATAAATCGTTGTGTCCGTAACTCCTCTCCACCTTTCGAATCAAAACACCCACCACAATAGGGTATTCGAAACCTTAAGAACTGAATCAAAACACTTAAAATAAAACTTTATTCGCTCTATCACAACAAGTACAAATCCAAAATCATTTCATAAATCAAATCAAAACCGTAAATCTATCAACGTCTAAAATTGAATAAAATCAACTCCAATGACAATGTTAATAATAAATATAAATATAATCAAATCAATAATTAATAATAATAATTTAGTAATGAAAACGAAAACAAAATAACGTAAATGGATCGGTCCCACCCGGAGCGATAACAGGTCCCCGGGTCGTCCCCTAGGACCTTTTCAGGTCGCCTAGAGAGTCCCGAACTCGACAGAAACTGCTGTAAAATCCTTTTGCGTATCTGTCAAATTTTTCTGGGTTTATAATCCTGTTGAATACCTCTGTTGAAAAATCCTCGCGAAAATCTCAGAAAAATTCCCTTGAATCCTTCTGACGAATAATCTGCTGCGTCATTTTGTTTTTAAAAATTCTTTTTAACTTTTTCGGGCCTTTATGATTGTGAGATAAATTGATGTCGGGCGATGTAGCTCAGCGGTCAGAGCAGTGCATTATTGACTTTGCAATTATTGACTTTGACTTTGGCGTCGATGAAATTTTTGACCTGATTCAGAGTTACTTTCCACTATTACCTAAAAGTA
>JBBMKC010228490.1:0-11694 GCA_037834085.1 Bipalium vagum | reverse complement strand
AATAAAAAATAAAAAAGCTATACTTGTTTTTCTTCTTTCATTTTATTTCCGAAAATATCGCACGCACCCTGTATAATTATATAATTAAGTAAAAAATCTCAAATTTTCAAAACTACTAAAAATACGCAGACTTTTTGAACCACCCAATAATATTATTATTAATTTTAAAAGTTTAAATTTTTAAATATTATTTTTTGAAAAGAGACTTTATATATTTGATTAACTTTCTTATGGCGTGGAGATAAAGTTATAATTAATGAGCTATTAGGGGAAATAGCCGTCTAAAAGCGTATAGAATAGTGATAGTTAAATTCTAAAATAATTAATTCAATTAAAAAAAGTTTTATTCAAATGTGATGACAAATAATTACAACTTAGATAAGTATCGTCCTTGATAAAATGTTTAATTTGCAGTTTTATATTTATTTATAAAAATCCTGTGTTCCTTATTCTCAGAGGTCCACAGCAAAGAAAAAATTTAATTATTTAGAAAAAGTTTAAATGAAAATTAATTTGAATTAAAATTTTATTCTGTTGTTTTCTTTAACATTTTTATTCTTTATTTTTTATATTTCTCATCTATTGTCAAATCTATTATCATATCTTTTCAATTTTCGCTTTTAATTTGATAGAATTGATGTTTGCTTTGATGCAGTGATTTGGTCCATATTTTAGAATTTCTAAAAAACACTGTAGATAATACAAAAGCTTAAGACAATTCTGGAAATCGGAAGAAAAGATGTTCATACTACAAATTCTAAGAGAATGAAGAAATCAATCAATACTGAAATATCATCGGTTGAGAACCACAACCAATACCAGGGGCTTCATGTAAAGCCTTAGGATACGTATTCATTCATATATATTCATTTTGCGTTAGCAGTTAATTGGAAATTATTTCTGTTTTATATTGTAATATAACTTGATTAAATTATTAGAATATTAATTTAGAAGTGAACATTTTTTTAAATTCAAATTTTTATGCTGTAAGAAACAAATAATAATTTAAGTCAATTCCCACAGATGTTGATAATTTTTTACCACTGTTCACGAAGAAAACTAATAATATTCTTTGACAATTCGTTTTTCTGTGATAAGGGGCATTTTGACAGCTTTTTCTAGCCATCGAGAACTGCGTTGACTTGAATAAATTGTAGTCTAACAGAATCAAATCAGGACTATATGACGGATGAGGAAGAACATTTCTTTATGAAAATTTTAAGAAATTTACAGAGTTAAAGACAGTACTTAGCTACCGTTTTAAAATTATTCTAAAAAATATATTTAAACAATTAAAAAATATTTGACTATGAGTTGATCAAAATCCAATACTTGAATTTATAAAAATGGTTAGTAAATTTGATCAATTATCCAGAACTAAATATAACATTTATCTCTATTGGAAACTTATAGTTCAATAGCACAATAAAAAATTAAGTCGATTTTTTAATTGTAACAAAATAGAAAATCCAGTTAAAGACTGCCTATTTTTAATTTACTTATTCAATAATAATATAAAATATATTTCCTGAACTAATCATTTATAATGGTAATAACAATGTTAAATTCTAATTTATACTACTAATTAAAAATGATAATTATTCATATATCTTTATCAATTTTCATTCATCATCTGATTATATTTCATTTAACTTCAATAGATTTTAATTTGATAATTTTTATTCAAGTACAACAATTACGCAGTCACAGTAATAATAATTAAAAACTAATCGTAGTTTGTATTGATAACTTTCAGCTTTGAAATATTTTCTGAATATCAGC
This sequence comes from Bipalium vagum, assembly GCA_037834085.1. Lineage (NCBI taxonomy): Eukaryota > Metazoa > Platyhelminthes > Tricladida > Geoplanidae > Bipalium > Bipalium vagum. Next base: position 9,912 of record JBBMKC010228490.1, on the reverse strand, counting down.
CCAGATTGGATTAAAAGGAATCATAATTCAAGCTTATAATTAAGTAATTTTACAATCAACGTAGTTAAATAATTTCTTTGATTAATTACCAATTTTATAAAATATAGTTTATATAAACTGAATCAAAACAATCTTTTTTAATTCAATTCAAAACGAAATTTTTATGAAGAAATCAATACTCAAAAATTATTTTAAAATTAAAATCCACACAAACACAGGATAAATTGAAAAACAAATTAAATAATAACTTCCAATTAAAGTCCAAATACTCTTTTTTATTAAGCCTCATTGTGACATTAATGATTTATAGCACGGAAATTCACATCCTAATCATAAAATTACTTTAGATAAATATAACAGTTACTTAATGGAAAATAAAATAATCTCTACATTGAGTTATGTAATCTCTAAATTCAATATTTGAGCAGTTACATCTACAAAAATCACAATACTAATAAATATATCTGTACTTATATCACAAGAAAAATCAATTCGTTTAGGCAAAGAAAGACTGAACGACATAACAGATAATGTAGTATTAATGTTTAATCAATCTCTGTGGTTGTTTAAGAGCACTTGAGATAGTGTTTTTTTGTAAAGATTGAACCGAAAAAGGATAATTTTAAAAACTAGGCCGAAATGCTTCAACGATATCTCAATATACACGAACTGTGGATTAATTTTACTAGTAATCGATATAAATAATGATCTCAACTAATAATAATATATTTCTGAAAAAAGAAAGTGTAAAATCTTAAATTAACTCTTCTTTCTCGAAAAATAATTTCCAGGAATGAATGATAATTAACGCCATGTCTTGATAGATGTCTGTGCAAAACGGTCAGTTAAAAACGTTCATCATCATAATTCAAACATTCAATCTCACAAAGTAAACTGTTTCTTGAGTATTATACTATTATTATTGGTAATAATAATAAATAATTATTAATGGTAATAATAATATTTGGTTTTCATGAATGATTTACTGAGGGTCTCAGGTTATTGGTGTTGTTGTTAATATCTGGGGGTTTCGGTAATTTTCGTCGCAACCATTCGTGACGAAGAGCCTCTTTAGGAGTAAATCGGTCATTTGGTAACCATTCTAAACATTTGATCAAAAAGTTTATGAAATTCGTGTAATCTTTCAATTGGATCTCTAAATCAAAATTCGAGACAGCGTTATTCTGATCGGAATTCGTGGCATTCACAATGGATGCCAGGCTCTTCGAGCCGGGAGGACCGCGATATTTTCCTCGTTTCGATTTGGAACCTTTCAGATAAAAACTGTTTCCACTTATTGTAGTCTTGACGGCATCGGGCACTTCATTTATCGACATCGGTTGGCAATATCTAGGGTAACCTTTACTGCAAAAGAACTCTTTACTTCTTTTGCATTGTTCCAAGAGATTTTGTGGGGGCATTCCGAGAACTTCAATAATGCAAGCCAGTTGATCCGCTTCGTCTTCACCAGGAAAAAGAGGATATCCTAAAAACAAGAAACATTACAAATCTTATGAAATTTCAATATTGCAAGTCAATAATTTCATTAATAATCAAAAAATAACTTTTAGATCGAAACAGTAAAAGTATCAGTAAGAGAAGAACAAATAAATAATTAGAAAAATTTCGTATTTCAGAAACATACATACCACTGTCACAAAATGACATTATTTATAAATTATGTTGAACCTATGATAATTTATCAGACATATTTGGCAAATGGAATATTTTCTAATAGTTTCCAATTTTTTATTGAATAAATTCTTGAACAAATTTCACATTTTACAGTACAAGATTTCCTGAATATGTTTCACCTGAATGATAGACAGTTTAACTATTCTCAGCTGTAATTGCTATCTCACAAATTTTATTTGCAATTTTGTAAATTAATAAATCAATAAAAACCATTTTAAACATTTTCGCGTTAAATGCCTCTATTAATGTAAAGTAAATCTTATTTAAGGTTTTTAAATTTATGAATATTTAGGTTAATGAGAAAGATATTTCTACCAATAGGATTTTTCAGTTCTGATGAACACTATATTTCAGCATTATCAAAAGCAAGAACCTTAGGGTTTTGATTTATTAAACAAATGAAGTAAATATATACTTTTTTATACAAATTATACATATTAGCAGTCCATTGAAACAAGCTTTCTTTTATAAACAAATATTTAATGTCAGGACTTAACTGCATTTCCTATAGTCGAAAAATTGTAAAAGATTATTATTGACCAATGCAACTGAAAACTTTATTTACTTAAACAGTCGATTGCGGTTATAACGGGAAAATGCTTATAGGTAAATCAGTCATTTCATATACTTAAGTATTAGACCAAATCAACAAAATCATTTTCACTCCATAGTTTAACAGTAGTATTAAGTCTTTTTCAAAAGCGTGTTTTAAGTTTTGTGACCAGCAATTAGAAATCATTGAATTCATCGTGAAAAACAAAAATCTGAAATATCCTTAAAATAAGATAAAAAAGACACAGACATTGTCTGATTTATTAAACAGATCCTAATAGATCAAGTATAAAGTCAACTTTACCAAGCATGTTTTACAGGAGACTCGAGAAAAAAGCTAAAGTTCTAAGATATTTACATAGCACTTTATTTATGGTACACAGAAGTACTTTCCATTTCAGACGTTGTTATTGACAGAGAGATGATCTAATGGAGAGCACGTAAATTTCTGAAAGGTTAGTCCAGAAAAAAATGAAGTGATTTCCCAGACATGTATTGAGCGCTTTTAAAAGCGGCACAACATTAGGAAAGTCATTAAATTTGGTGATGCAGTAGGCTTAGATCTAAAAATTGTACAGCACCGGAAAAAAACAACGCTTCCAAAAATTCTTCAACAACTTTCTCTCCCTAATATCTACAATGTTAACGAAACATCTCTTTTCATGAATATGTTTCCAAAAACTTCGTTAAATTCTCTTCAACGAAAAAATTCACACCGCGAGATAAAACAAGCAAGATATTTTATCATTAAGAACTGCTTGGAAAAGTGTGATTTCAAATCAACGTTCAATCAGAAGATTGTCTGAAAATTGAGAGGTTAATTAAGTAGAAATTTGGATCTGATATCCTATGGAAAAAAGACAACTACAGAGTTTACAAGTATGTTTATCACAAATCAATTTCAAATTTTAATTATATTTTTCGGAATTCTGTGTCATTATAGTCTGTCTATTCAGAATTTAATCTTCAAGATGTATGCGAAAGTGAATAGACATGCCTGAAAGTAGATCGCTTTCAGAAAAAGAAATTGCCGCTATGATTTCTCATACAAAGATTGCTCTGAAGAAAACAAAAAATATGAGAATAATGAACTGCCTCTATCCCCAGCAACTGTATCAATGATTCCTGCTTTAAATGCTGTTCATCAATATTTGCTGATTCAAAATGGCAGTAGAAAGGAACTTAAAATTATTGTCCACAAGTTACAGTTTGATAGATTCACTAATGTCTAGGAAAGCCAAATAACACGATTCTTTCAACTTGTTAGGTTATAATAAACCTTATTAAAACCTAATATACAACATATTGTATGTTGCGTTGATTAATAGACTAGTTTTCTTCGTAAATCTTGTACTATAATTATTTCTTGTTAGTTTGTAGGTTAAAATAACGACTTATTGTTTAATGCTATATGATCAAAATTCTGTACATCTGATAGTTGCTTACAATGAATATGTTTGTTCCCAAGCAATCCATTGTAGCCGGACCGGACTGTATATGGAAAAAATTACAATGTTTTGATCTGACAGTGGTAAAATAGGTTAACTGAAAATCTAATAAGCCACAAAACAAATTAATTTGTCATTTTTTAACAGAGCCGAACAAAATATTAAGAGAAATTCTATTGTAGTGGATCCCATTAAATATTTTTTACAATCCCATAAAATGTTTATAGTTTAAAAATATAAGCGTGTCTTATGACTTGAATTATTATGTAATGTTTACTTTACAAATTCGGCAAATGTACTTTTTACTGTAAAAATATCTTGATGTTAGCTTGTGTAATCTTTTCCAGAATAACTCCAGAAATGATTTTAAGTATTTTTGTAATATTAAATATTTAATTATTTAGATTAAAAGATAAGATAACTAAAAATGTCATTCTGTTATCATTATTATCGATTATTGAATTTATTTATCTTTGACATTAAGAAATTAAATAAAATCTTTATGAAATTGAAAATAATTTATTTGTTAAGGATTTATTAATCAATAAAGCCATTTGCATAATGTTTTGGTATAATCTAATGAAACATTGCCTTGGTGATTGTCTAGAATGAAATTTTCAGAGATTTGCTAATATTTGTATTTATGAATTGAAAATCAATGACCAATCTCCATAGAGCCTCAGAACATGATGCGAAAATTATATTATCTCTACTTATTTAAAATAAGTGATACATAAAAAACATCAATAAGAATATAATCAACTTTCTGACTTTTTCAATCGAGATTCTTTATCATGACCGTTCTAGTTTCAAACCCAATTTATTAGAACTTAATATTAAGAAACTAATTTACAGTGAAATACAAATATGAAGCTAAAGAACAATATTGATTACTTAGATCAACATAATTTTCTTGTGAGTATTGTTATATAGAGTCAACAAGAGATGGCTGATAGTAAAAATAGTGAACTACTGATAAAATCATTAATTAAATGGAAATTATTTTATTTTATGATGGAATTGATTTCCTTTAATATCACCTCTCACTAGAAGTTGATCGTCCTAATCAAATTTTCTCCTCATTACGACTGAAATAACAATTTTTAAGGAAACAGAAAAATAATCCACGTCTAACACATAGCCTACAAAAAATGAATGAAAATCTACCATCACAGAAAGCAAAGACATTTTTATGAGATTCAATTGTCTGAAAAAGATTAATTTAGATATACATAAAGTAAGCTGACATTAAGAATTCAGTTAGAGAGAAATTCATTATTATTTGAAATTAATAAAAGAAGTCGAAAGAATAAAGGCAGTTGTTATAATAGCATTTCATTATATTTCATACAGAAAAATAATTTGTCTCGCAGAAAATCTAAATAAATGAATAAAATTTCGATAGGTTTCACTAAACAAAAGAATTTCTAAAATAATGGATAAATAATTTTTAGCTATAATTGATACAAATTTTGATAATAATAATAATAAACTCAATTTCAATATTAACAAAGAATGTAATATATTAAGAAACGTCTTATTTTTAAGAAAAAGATGTGATTAGATTTTCTTGTGTGAAAGAAACGAATAATTGTATGATTGTAAGTAACCAACGGCAAGCTATCAGACAAACTAATAATATCTGTGACATACAACTGTATCAGGAAAAATGTTGATCATAACATAAAGTTTTATTACAATTATTTCCATTTATAATAGATTAATGAATTACAATTTTAGACAATCAGAAATCAGAATTCTCTCGTTTATTTTTTCAATTCCAGGTCAATTTAAAATTAAATTGATCAAATAAATAATTATAATTTTTGAAATTATAATTAAATCAAAATTATATAAAGGAAATTTTAAATTACAGTACACCAGCTAGCTCAAATTCTAGAATTTAGTTTAGATTTTTGAAAAGATTAAGACTAATTTAATTTGATGAATTTATTGAATTTTATAATTCACTAATTGACTAATATCGTCAAAATTAAAAACAATCACGTTTATAATTTTGAAAAACCATTTTATGACGCCCTACAAAGATTATCATATTATTATTGAATAGGTATTAGATCCAGAAATATTGATAGAAACAATTTCAAAGTTGTAGGGTAAAGAAACCAGAATACTACTCTAAAAATTATAAAATAACAATATATATCATTATAAAATTATTTTAAAAAATAATCATCACAAAATAAAGTTACTTTTATTCTTCTTTTACATCTTTTATTATTAAAGAGAACAAAAAATACAACAATGATATTTCAATATAAAGATGACAAACATTATTTATAACAATGAAAATTAAATCTATCTTCAATGTTACACATAGTTTTGACATATTACTATTAAAGAATTTTATATATGTAAAGTTAATAGATTTTTCAATCAACATATAAATAAAAAGGATTCATTTTTAAAGTATTTACAATTTTCTCAATTGAAATAATTTCAAGAAAAGTATTGAAACTGATAAGACTCAAATCTCTTTAATTGTCATAAAATTTATTTTAATGTCCTCTCAATATTTTCGTCTAAGTCCATAAATTTAATGAATTTTTTTCTTCTAAATAGTTCAATATATATTTTAATACTGTACTCTAGTCTAAAATCAAATTGAATAGAAAAATATGAAAATTTTATCATTAAATATCAAGTTAGAATGCAAAGACATGTAAAAGGTATAAATTTTAATTTAAAAGCAAAAAAGTTGATTTAATAATATTTTGTGTTGTGGAAATCATAAAAATTATCACAATTAATTCATAAGAGATTGAAAAATTTCTTTGAGGTAAAAGTAAAAAATGAATAATTTCTTGAACCTTGTGGACAGATTTATAATCCATTCGTTTCCCACTTTTCAATAGATTTAATCAAAAATCTTTTTCAATAAAATAAGCAAAGATAACCATTAATTAAATACCAAAATTAATGAATTCAAATTTTTCTGAAATATAAATTCTTTATATTATTTAAATTATATTCTGAGTCTACTATCATTTATTTTATAACATTGGTCTCAATTTGTCAATCATTAGTCACACGAAATTATTGTTCTCTGATAAAATAATGAAAAATTGAACAAACAGATCTACTACTTTTTCACCACAACCAGTTCCAATAGTTCAAGTGTTTTTTTATTAAAAAAATTTCTTAGCTGAAAATTAAACACTTTAAACTAATCCGATAAATGCCTAAGGATAATTGTAAGGAGGATTCGTTTCTTAGGAACAGATATCTTTTTAAAAAAAGCTTGTGAAAAATTAATTTACGTTTAATAAAATTTTTTATTACTAATATCGATTCAACATAATTAACATGGTATATATTTATATTGATTTTCAATATTTACTTAGTTTTAAAAAAATGAAACTTAATTTTCTCAAATTCTATTTAGTAAAAGTTGATATTTGGATATACATTGCATTTTCAATAGTCTTATTTTTCAATTTTAAATTAAAAAATAATAGATTTTTTATTCAATTTAATATTTATAATCCATACATGTTATATTTTAGAATACTACATTGTTATCTGCTTACAGAACTATCGAAAAGCTAATTGTAGACTAATTATTAATATACATTTAAAAATGATTATTCAAGATTACAATGGTTTTCATCATAAAATTAAATTTTCGAATTATGTTTATTTCTTAATACCCCATAAATTTCCAGAAACCTTACCTGTCAACATTTCAACGAGAATGCAGCCCAAGCTCCACATATCAATTTGAACGCTATACCTTCCACCTAAAATCACTTCTGGTGCTCTATAGAATCGTGATTGAATATAAGTATATAACCTTTGATGATCATAACAGCTGGATCCAAAATCAATCACTTTAATTCCACTACGGCCTTGTTGCTTCAAGAGAATATTTTCCGGTTTTAAATCACAATGGATTATTTTATTTTTATGAAGCAAATCCAAACAAACGAGAATAGAATAAGCAAATTTTTTCACAAGCAACAATGAAAATCCCTGAAATTTGTTCTTTTTTATAAGACTGTACAAGTTTATACTGAGCAATTCAAAGGTCATACAAACATGGTTTCGGAAAAAAAAGTGTTCGAGAATATGAACAATGTTTCTTGTGTTTTCTTTATCTTGCATTTTCAATTGTTCAAGAATTTTTATCTCTTCAATGGCTTGTTTGGCAAATCTTTTTTCATTACGAACCATCTTCAGTGCAACATGTACGCCATTTTTATGGTCGTATGCTTTAACAACTTGACCAAAGCTTCCTTTGCCCAAAATCTTCAAAATTTCATAACGATAAGCTACGTGATCATGAGCAACGTGCTGATAAGATCCGTGCTCGTCGTCATATCCATTATTATTTGCTCCGACTAGAACTCCTTGCTTTTTCTTAGCATTGTGACCAACGAAATATATGTGAGGATACATAAATATTTCATGATGTTCAAAAGTTGACAGGCGAGGCATATATAATTTCATTGCTTGATCTGGTGTTAGTGGTGAAGGAGCATTAGTGGAATTATTCTGATTTATATGTAGTAAATTGGACGAACTTTTCTCATTGGCATGTGTTTGAACTTCAGGAAACTTAATCAAGAGCTTATTTCTTGATTCATTAGGTTTTTGGAAATTGTTTGCATCAATATGATTTTCAGCTGCTTTAGAAACACACAAAGGCTTCGTAGAATTTACTGAGGACACTTCATTACTTATTATTGGTAAGTGTGAAGGTGTTATGGTGTGTTCAGAAGCATTCATTAATACCACTTACAATTTTCAATTGTAAACCAAAATCTTCTTCCAGTAATTAATTTAATTATAAATTTTACATAAAAATATGTAATTTATCACATTATATAAACAAACAACATATTTGAATTTTGCTAAGATTTTCTTAGTAACTTATATGTCAAGGTCATTGGGCAAATTAGAATAATTTTTCATCAGAAATTGGCATTTTAATTTCTCTTTAATATCAATAAAATTATTCTGAAAAAATTCATTTTAATAAAATATTTTAATATATTTATATTTAACTAATATAAAGTTATTTTTCTACAAAATAGTATGGTACCAAATTGTTTTATTTAGTTAAAGATATTAATCTATATATGGTTAATTGTAATAATTTCAAATGTCAGTTATAATTTATATTTATAACTTAAATTTAAAATATGTATAACTTTATCCTTAATTATTATTATTAATTTTAATCCTGAAATTTAATAGAAGAATAAATTTTAAAGTAAATTAAGATTAGCCAAATGACTTAGTTTTTGTTATGTATAATATTTAAATTATCTTTTTTAATACAGTAAAATCTCGTTACTATGCCATCCGTCGGGACCGAGCAAAATTGGCATAGTAGCGAGGGTTTGTAAAAAAGACTATTTTTTAAAGTTACTATCAGTTAATCCAAATGCCGTGGCGCTTCTTAAAGTTATCTAGCCGTCACTTGCCATAAATATTTGAATGTGCATCAAGTCGGCCATTTTCACAGCACTTTCCTTGATAAGATCTCCGCTGACAAGCAGATTTGCTCCTCTTAACTGCTTCAACCACATGAGTACCCCTTTGTCAAGATTTGGGTTGTGAGCCTGTGTCAGCTTTATTCGTTTCGATGGAACTCCAGCATTTACGGCAGACTCAATACAATCCTTCTTGTTGAGAATGCCTTTTACTGTAGTTGTCTTGACTTCAACGCCCCATTTCTTGCTCATTTCTCTGGCTAGCTTGGACTTATTCGGCTCCTTCTTCACAGCATCAATGATTTCCTTCTTTTGCTTCAACGTAAATTCAATTCGTTTGTGCTTTTGAGTTGACATGATGGGCTGAATTTTAAAAAAAATTTGAAAAAAATGAATTAAATTTGAAAAAAATGAATTAAAAAAATTGAATTAATCAGTTAACTGTGGAGTTTATTTTTGAATGGTTTTTAAAAAATGCATAATTAGACAAAGCAATGACTGACATGCACATTTTTAGTAGTAAAATATAATTTAAATTAAAAATTACATAACATCATCATTATTTAATGGTGGCATAGTAGCGAGGGTTAAGGGTGGCATAATAAATTTATCTTGTAGTAAATTTTGTCGGGAACGTAGAAAAGTGGCATAATAGCGGAGTGCCATAGTAACGAGATTTGACGGTTAATATTCCATGTTTACCCAAAGACGGAAATAAATAGAGAAAAATTTTTTAAGAATAATGGCTATCTTGATTA
>JBBMKC010228479.1:0-11694 GCA_037834085.1 Bipalium vagum | reverse complement strand
ATCCTTATGAAAATGATCTATTTGTATTATATTTAAAAATTCAAGTACCTGCCTAATACTTTTGAGCGGTAGTGTATTTAAACAAAGCTCTTTGTAAAGGAAAAAATAATAAATTATTCGATGAAATGTAAGTTACAAAATCGGCAAAACTTAATTTGACACCTAATAAATGATTTTTATGGTCAATAACATTTATCACATACCATTTAGAATATTATATTAACTGTTAACTATATAATTATTAAAAATAATATTGAATCCAATAATCATAGTAAATTAACAGATCTATTTCTGATGTACTTGTCCAACTAATTACTAATTTTATTATTATTAATAATATTAATAATAATAATATTAATAATAATATTCCAATAAAAACTGATTCTAAAACTTTTGTACATATTTTATAAGTTTAAGAGATCCATTATCAAAAGTCACTAAAGAGAAAAAAAACGAAAAAAAATTCCAATAATTTTTTATTTACCCCAACAATGAAAACGAAAAAATCTTTCTTTGGGATAAAATTTCCATTAAAACTGGGCCAATTTTTCTATACCACAATATTTACTTGTTCATTATTTTGTCATTTAAAAAATTTTACGTTCATTCTTTTGAACAGGTCATCGACTTTTCCTTCTCTGTTTTCCCTGAATTTGTAAGCAATCAATAAAATTTTTTGCTTGCCAATTAATTAATATCAATGTTTCGCTTTGGCTATGTGGTATTATGATCTGCCCTATGGTTAGTTAACTTTGATCTGATAATTTTGTCAAAATATTTTATTATTTCAGATAGCTTTAACAATTTAATTTTATTGAAATATGTAAAAGTTAAGATATCACCATTTGATATGTACAACAGATGAATTGATTCTGTGGTGGAAAAATTATTCAGGCAGAATTTATTTATTATATTTAAAAATAATTAAATATTTTTCCCAGCCTAGAGTGGTAAAGTTAACAATGCGGAAATGAAAACTTTCCATTATTTACTCAGAATTTGTTTTAATGACAAAAATTTCTAAATTTCTTGTGTAATGAAAAGTGAAATAGAAACATTAGTTAATTTTAATTTATTATTTATATTTTAATTAAAAAACATTAATAACCATGAAACTAAGTGAAACTAAATTCTATCAATCTATTTTTACTTATTTTTTATTATTGGGTAAAGTTATTTTATTAAAATGACTTTGTAAAAAAAATATTTAGAATATTGTGACATTAATTTAAAAATAATTGAAAAAAATTTAAATGTGGATTTATTAAATAAATTTTTCTGTGTAAGATTCAACATTAAATTAATTTATTTAAACTAAAAATTATATTTATTTATTAATTATGATAAAATTGACAAATGTGTGATTTCGATTATTAAAATTCCGATAAATATTCGAATATTTGAAAAATATCTGAAATTTTGTTTAAATGAGAATAAATAAATTATAAATATCGAGTACTGAAATTGATACTGTGAACATAATTCTAGTAAATGTTTAATTGATGTAACTAACCATTAATTTTGTTTATCATATAATGAATAAGTGATGGAGGAAATTGTTTATCAATTAAATAGGTCATGATTTGGTAAATAAATTAATATTAAATTATTTTATAAATAAAATTATATATATTAATATAAAAAGGATCTGTTAAGTACACATTTATATTATTGTTAAAAAGAATTTTTCTCTATAATTGTCTGGTTTACCAAGTGTTCAACGTTAACAGATACTGAGGGGATCAGATATAAAAATGAGATAAAGATAAACAATCGAATTATAACTATAATTATTAGGTTGTAAAGAAATTAATGGCAGTTTTTAACATCTAACTTTAAAGGAACACATGACAGCTTAAACAAAGTTTTATTTATCAAAATAGAATCCGCCAGACTGTACACACTTCTCCCAACGAGTGACAAGCTTATTTATCCAGATTCGATAAAAATCCGGAGGCCTAGATGTTACTAATTCTTCAAAGGCCTGAAAGACGTCATCCACATTAAGGAAGGTTCTCCCGCTAAGGAACTAAAATAATAGCACTGATAATATTTATTTACAATTATTACTGTTAATTAAAATTTATTTTAAATTTCTCAAGTAGAGACTGGTGATAATTTTATTATCGAAAAATTTTATATTTCCATCAAGATAAGGTAAAGATTGACTCAAGATCATTTCCGAATTATCTTATCTTGAAAGGAAATATTGGAAAGTTAATGGAAATAATAGTTATTTCAACGGTTTTGAAGTAGCAAACCACATGATTAATTGACTCGCTGTAGAGATTTGGCAAAATTATTTACCCACTATGTATTAGAATGAATTTTACGTTTTACTTTGCCTTAATCATGCTTCATAATAAATATACAACATTATATACAAGTTATTTGCCTAATGTATAATGTATAATTATATAATGTATATTATTATAATTTATATAGTTATGAAATTCGATTTATCAGTCAAATGGCGATGTACAGGTATGTTTCAAGTAGGTAAATCTTGCAAATGGATTTCCGAAATTTTGAATGTACCAAGGAGAACAGTGGGATATTGGATTCATCAATTTCAGATTAGAGAAACCATCAATCATAAATTGGGTACAGGCAGACCAAGAAAAAAGTCATCCAAATTCAATTGATTATTAGTAAGACTAGCAAGAAAACATTGTATTTTTCTGCCAGATGCCTATTAAAATTTTGGGGTGAACAAGTAACGTACCGAACTGTGTATCGGCGTTTACGTGATGTCCGTATAAAAAGACACAGAGCTGCTAAGAAACGCTTATTGACGAAAGTAAATGTTGAAGCTCGAAAACAGTAGTCTTTTAGTAAAAGTCTCTGGCATCTAGGTATTGTGATCCAAAATGGCATTGTGTTTTTTTCTTCTATGCTGTACATTAGAATATCATCTAAATATACTAGTACATTCTTGAACAGGAAACCATCAAGCAATTCATGCATCAGTTTCTGAAAGGTACCAGTCCGAAAGGCATCCAGTTGAAGCAAAATTGGCTTGGTTTGATTCTAAATGCTGTAATTGATTTAGCATTAGCGGTCAATTCCACGTAGTAATAGGCTTGGCCCAGAACTATTGACGAAAAATACTTTGAATCAGCCAAGCATTTGCATATCTGGCATCGGGAACGTGTATTTTTTATGTGATATCGTTTACACTTCTGAAATCCACGCAAATTTGGATAGATCCACCCTTCTTTCCGACAACCATCAACGGGGAGTTCCATGTACTTTTGCATTTGGAAATGGCATCTACAAGTTGAGTAACCATCTCATCAACTTTAGGTTCAAGATGCATTGCTTGTCTTCATAGTGCCTATGCAATAAGTGGGCCGGTGACGATTATGTCATGTTTAACCAATCTGGTGTGCCAAATCTCAAATGAATGGGTCATGAATATTTTCCAATATCGTAATAACATATTACCCAATAGTATACTAGTTTGATGATTGAATGCCATCATTACTTGATTTCCCCTATCTATGTCAGATATTTTCTTACTCAAGTCTGATGACTCAACATTATTAACCTCACACAGTTGAATTCCAAAATTCTTCATAATGCCGACACTTCCAAAAAAGTCGGGCTGCAGCTTCTTCACGACAATACTATCAACTTCGATCTCCTTTCCCTTGCAAATTGTTCATCCGACTTTTGTCTAACTACTGACAATTCCCCAATTAAATCGGTAATTGGTTTCTTCTCCATACGTTTGTCAGCAAACTTCGACTTTGCTTCTTCTTTTGTTGTTGCTTCTTTCTTGAAACTCTTCTATAAGGTTGAGGCTTCGTCGGATAATAGCAAATCAAATACGCCGACCAGGCATAGGTCATGGATTATGAGTCATTCCTCCATATCTTTCAACCATTTTTCGGATTCGGTAGAGCTTCCGTCGTTATATCGTTTGATTTGAAATCACAAAATTTCCTCTGCATTTTTTGGTAACGCATCCATGATTAATTTTTTTTCAAGCCTCAGGTTATAGAATGTACATTTTTGGTGTGGTCGCCAGTTAGTTCTTCTTTGCTAAACATTGAAAAGACGTCAGAGTTATAAAAAGTATTCATTCAAACAAAACACAATTACGTAACATGTAACTATGTTAATATCTTTTCCTTTTCAGAAAATTAACACTTTCACATATTAATTTTTCATTTGCTTTTCGTTAAATTAATTTTCAAGCAGATTACCTTATTTAAAACTTTGTCCATTGTATTAAATGTTAATTTGTTTCTGGGGCACACTTAATTTTATTTTTGAGTTGACATTATGAAATAGGAAAATATATTTTTCATATAACATAATATACAATAAGAGACATGAAAGTTGATTGACCACCATTTTATAAAAATCTCTACATAAGAAGGTGAAAAGAATACATAAATGCTAAGAGTAGAAGGCATTGAAAGATAAAGAAAATCATAATAAAATAACAACCAATAGTTTTTTAAGTTCAAAATTGAGCAGCATCGTCAGATTCGTTTACTACCTTTGCGAAATTCCACTTGTATACTCTACGTAGATATTCCGGCTTGCATGGATACTTGCGCTAATCACACTCATGGCATTTGAAGTTTTTCTTTTGCTATATAATAATCATTTTAAGGCTTTTGAACCATTGCTCATGTAGTTTGAGATGGAAAAAATTTCCAACAGGTCTTGAAAAGTATGTTCTTTAATTTTCTGTAGTACTTGTTCTCAAATAAGTGATAAATGCTGGAAATTCGTTAACCTGAATTAATCTACTCCGTTTAGTTTCTAAAGTTCCAATTTCATTATAGGACCTTATTATTTGTATAGTTTGGCTAATACGAATTTTGTCTATTCCTGACATTTGTGTAATCCAGAACACAAATCCTAAACATGTAAATTCAATTACTTTCTCACGATAATGAAGTTTGTTTTAGTATAGAAATTGACAGCATATTATTTAAAATTAAAATTTTATGATCAAAATTTCTAAATGTTCAACTTTACGAAAATTAACGATTAATACACCCTCCATTCCAAAAATAACCGAACTTTAAAAAAAAAGGCAACCAATATTTATTTTGAAAAAAAATAAATTGTATTAATCAATGTAATCGCCTTCTGCATCGATACACAAATTTGCACGCACTAACAAGTTGTCAAACGACTTCTCTTTGTCCTTTTTGGTAATGGTCTTTAGGACATCGGTCACCGCACTTTTGAAAGCCTCAACCGACTCGTGAAGCTTTCTTTTGATCGTCAAATGAAGCTTGGGGAACAGATAGTAGTCGCACGGAGCGAGATCAGGTGAATATTGCAAAACAATAGTCTGATTTTTGATCAAAATTCAGTCACAACTGCCGTTTTCTCGATATTCTGGCCGAACACGACGAATTTTTGCCACCAATCACTTCATGACATCTAAGTAAAAGTCTCCTGTGATTGTTTGGTCGGGTGGAAAAAGCTCTTTGTGGATAATTCCTAGTTGACTTTTACTTTAAAGATAATAAAAACATTACTTTTATTTTAATATTTTAAATAATAAAAATATCAATGAAGACTCCAAGACATGAAAAATATTTTAAAGTTAAATATGAAACTGTTTAATGTTTAAAATATTAAACTTGATAGTAAAAAAATGTGTAAGAATATTGTTCACAAGTATTGAGTTATTTATGGAAAGCAACAAGTTAGCAAAACATTAAGAATTTCATGGATATTGAAAGTTAAGGTGGTTCTTTAAAGTAAAACTTAGCAAAATAAACCTATCTATAGTTTACTGGAATTAGAAATTCTACACCAGATATAAGTAACGTTGAGAAATCCTAAGAGAATTAAATTAAAGGTGCAACGATAAGGAAAAAGATGAGACGAATTAATCGATGGAAATTGTAGTATGAAATTTCTTACAAAGTTTTGTGGATAAAAATTCTCTGTAAAAGGTATTAGCCGAAATCTATTGTCAAAATTTTCATGTCTTTAGAAAGATTTATATTTTAAGCTTAAATTACAGATCTTAACGATTTTAAATGGAAATAAGGATTGTAAATACTTAATATTAAAACAAAATGACATTTAAGATCGTTTTTATATTAGTAAAGATTAAGTGGCCTAAAATAAATAAGACTAAGATATTTGAATAAAAGCTGTAAGAAGATAGATCACAATTTTTAATTTTTTTTTAATAAATATGTTTCAGTTAATATTATTGTGTCTATTTTTATCATTTGTCTCCATTAACAAATGTCGTCTTTCATGTGTTCGAAATGGTTAAATTAACATTTATAAATGGAATTCAAGCTGAAAAATAAAAAAAACTGATCATTTTTCCTAAAACAATACAAAACATTAATCTAATGACAATTATTATTTAATTTGCTCAAATGTTATGGGCAAATTATAATTGTTAATAATAGATCAAACGAAATTATATATTTTTAAAACTTATCTCGTTTTTGATAAACATCTTTTTTTGGCAAAAACCGCACAAAAATTTAATAATTTTCAAATTTATATTTAAAAATGTTTTATTAAAATTTTGATTAAATTTATTATTTCTTTTTTCTCTGATTTTAAAAGAAAGAGGCTACTATGGCTTACATGAAAGTATAAATTTTATTAATAAAACCATTTGACAACAGCATTGGTATTATAGAATGGCAAATTTATAAAGTATTTATTTGATAATGATGATACTTGATTTTATAAATTCAATTCATCTTCCTTGTCAAAAACATTTTTCCTCATGTTACTTGGTTTCGGCTGGAAGGCTAAATAAATCTCTTCAATGATACAGGCGCGTATTTTTAGTTAAGATCCTTCTTATGAGATTCTTTTTCTAAAGATAGGTCATCCAATCATATGTAACCATTATTAATGGCACGTGATCTCTAATAAATATTTCTCACTTTTCCAACAGTGCTAAATATTAAAACCCTTAGTCTAAAAAAGAATTATGGTTTGATATTACATTTAAAATGTAATTAAATGATAGTTTTTTTATATTGACTCATGTTTCAAACTTGGTAAAGGAAACATTTGGTGTACACGATTGTATATTTCCTTACCCCCTGAATAACCCAGACATTGGTCAGCCTGATTATTACTTTTTAGACCTATAGCACATTGTGTGTCTGAACAATGCTTCTATACTTCAAGAATAATTTTTGGTATTCGACCTAATGACTGATTTTTATTGAAACAAAGTAATTTCTTTTTACAGTATTCAAACCCCCACATAAGTGGGTGAAAGTTGTAGATTTCAATGAAAATTATGATTATTTAAATTATGTTTTTAGTTTGGCTAAAATTATCTCTTGCACTCTTAAAAAATAGTCATTTAAAATTTGTACACAATAATAATTTTTTGATATTTCTATTGATTGTTACACCAACTATTAGAAAAGAGTTAGTTTGAGTTTATTTAATATTGTTAGTGTTGATTCAAATTCTGTAATATAACCTAATCAACAAATTTTCTTTATCATAACTTAACGCTATTAGTAATATTGAAATGTATTATAATCATTCCATACAAGTGTACCAACATTTCCAGTTCAAATATGATATTCATGTGCATTTAAATCACCTCCTGAATGGACAAAATTAAATTAATTAACACTTTCAGGTAATTTAAAACAGAAGCCGATCGAATTATAAAAATTAATAAGAAATATTTTGAAAAATGAAGAAATGTAACAAGGTGAAGTAGAATTCTTGAAAAAAAACTTTTAAAATCGGTGATAAAATAAGCTGCCATTCCAAAAAAATATTATTTTGATCCTCTAGGAATTCAAGAACCATTTTCTTCGATGAATATTATTTTGTGTGATACAAAATAATGTGCTTTTTGAAGATTGCATAAATTTTTTTTCTTTATTCACCAATATTGACACTATATAAAAAAGACTTCCAAATAAAATTATGCATAGATACCTTTTCGTTGAATTTGATCATTTCAAATGGTATTTTTATTTCCCGCTTTTTGAATATTTCTTTCTGTTCTTATAAGACGAGGAATTCCTTATTGATCAACATATCATGAATCTGCTAGTTGCAACATATCGATATTAATAATAATAATATTATTATTATTATTAATTTTTGTATTTGTGACCACTGAGACAGCACAACACCAGGTTTATAACTTTTACTTGAATAGGGCTGCCTTTTCTGCTGGATATTCAAGTTGTGTTTCAAAAATGGAAGCTCAAGTTTTTATAAGATTTTTATACGTCCAAGGAGAAATTGAATTTCGATGAAAGAACTTTAACAATTTCTATTTCTCTTCAATGATCAAATAATCTTTTCTTTAGATTTGGATTTATATTTTCGTGATAGGAGCAAATGAACTGATATTGAAACAATAAAGATAAAGAGAGCATACTTATTATATACCCAGCGAATTGAATATATCTGGGAAACATTAAAAAGTAAGAAAAAATGTTTGAGGGGCATACGTATCCAGAATTGAAGGTAAAAATTTCTTAAGAAAGATCTCAATGCCGTATTTGATTTAATAAATAAATTGTTTTTTAATTGTCTTTCTATTGTTTTTATTCATTCTGTATGTTTATTTTCCTTTGTAATTAATTTTTTAAAATGTTTTTAGATTGGAAAATAAGCATTAGATAGGAAAAACACATGGGTTGGGAGAAACACATGGGTGGAAAACAAACATGGTTAGTTGTTATGGATTATAAAACAAACGTGAAAACCATATGTGGTTTAGAAAAAAACATGGGTTGAAAACTAAACATAATCAGAAATTTCAAGTCATTAAACAGAAAATTATAAGATATATCTTGATTTTATTTTAATAATTTAAGATAAATTTAAAGATTTTGTTTTTTCAGACTAATTATTTAAACAAATTTTGGTTTCCAGGTGTAGCCTATACTATAACAAGTCTTTTAATTATTTTTTAAAAAATATAACAAATATCAATTAAAATTCTTTTTAAAAGCACATTAAAATATTATTATAATAAAATAAAATAATATAATAAAATACAATGCAATTTCGAATTTGAAAATCAGAAGTAACTCAAAAGAAGAGACTCACATTTGATAATATAATGACAAGATTTATCAGACACATGACCAAAAACCAATTATCTAAGGATATTGTTACATTTTCAGATTATTAGCAAAGCTCAATAAAATTAAAATAGTATTGTGGTTCATGGAGTTCAGTAAGAGTTAACCTATGCTTTATGGTAAAGCGATTGTTTGTAAAATAATAATTGAGTATATTTCAATGACCACGTATTGTTTATTACAATCACCATCGTAAAACCAATATTAAACGGAAATATAAGTTCTTTTATTTTCCTTCTGTTTGGTAACCTTGTTTAGGTTTTCCTTTAACCATGAACCTGTGATGATAGTTTTTATGCCGCTGATCAAACAATCATAGCCACCATGTATCTCTTCCTGCAATTTTAAATCATCACAGAGATTTTTGTAATCATTTAAATGCCGTAGTTTTCTTAATCACATTTTTGACTTTCCATTTGGCAACAGTATGGTCGACTTTTGAAGTATACATTAATATTTTTGAATCAGATTCTTCATTATTAAGTATAAATAATGGAGAAACATTAACATAAAATTATTAGTAAGCTACTGCCAAAAATCAGTCCTTGGCGCGCATGACTATCCATCTTAGGAAATAATTAGTTCCCACTGCTTAAGGTAAAGCAATCCTGGTCTCATCAATATTCTCGTTTCCGAAGTACTAACTAGTTAACTCACCATTGATCAGTTTCATGGTTACTTTTAATTTCATCTCTTCAAGTTAAAACCTTTCAAGTAATAACTATGACCTTTGATGACCTAATCAAAATTAATCATTAAAATTTAATACATGTTATTATAGTCAGGACTACCTTCCACTATTGTATGAGCAAAATTTTCCGTATCTTGAGTTAAGGGTTAAATTAAATTTCACTTAGGTTTCTAAGAACATTCAATATCAGATATTGAGTTGTATTACCCTTAGCCTCTTAATATTAGTTGAAGGCATTCAAGTATAGAGTGATCGCTGCTAGTCATTTCAGGATCATCTGGTATAGTTTATGCATTCTTTTCCTATAAAAGTAATACAAGTTTAATGAATGTTACAAAGTTAAAATTTTCATATAAAAAATAAATATCCGTCACCATTTTACTTTTTTTGATCGATTTTTTATTATTAGACATAAGTTTAGTAATATTTAGTATGGATCCTGTGTGAATTAATGGGTATGAATTAATGACACCTAGGTCATTATATTTTCAGAAACATAAAATTCATTTATCATCCGTAACTAAAAGATTATTAATTAATGCCATAAATTTATTGAATGCCACGAAATTGAAAATAATAATTAATAATATTTTCAAGAAAACCATTCTAAAAGGTCTCAGATCACAAGTCACATAGAATACAAGATAATGATGAAAATAGGAGACCTTATTATTAAAAAACATTGAGAAATCTTTATAATTTATTTATTTCGTTTGTGGGTCGACAGAGAGTCGAATATTGACAAGTTAATAAGGGCCCATTTCACATATATTTTCAGTTGACTGTCAGCTCATCTCCACCCAATCGGAACAAATAAGGGACCTAATCAATAAATCATTTCAAATGGATGAAAATCGTCAGTACAGAGTTATTTACTGATCATATCTTTTTATCATTTTGATTAATGTTATTTGTTTTTCTTCAATCGAATTTTTTCATTATTATATTTCGATTGAATATTTTTTCATTTGATGATGAGTAAAGTTTTAAAAAAAAGATTTGGAATGGTGATAACAAGAAAAATGAAATGAAAATAGAAATACAATTAAAACAAGAACCGTAAATATGGTTAAAATAATAAGGATAACAGGATTAATAATAATATTATTATTATTAACAGTAAGATCGACCATAGTAACAGAAAATACAAATAGAAAAAACATAATAATAATGATAATGGTAATAATAGTAATAATTACAATAATAATGATAATAATAATGATAAATATAAATATAATTATAATAACAATAATACCTGCACTGGAACGGATCTGAGAAAGTTGCATAAATTAATTATCGATATAATAATTGAAAAGAATAATGGAAATTTTATTTTCTCCCAGCTCAATAGTAAATGTCAGCATTAATTATTAATTACAATCAGCATGTCACTTGTCTTGTTATGGGGGTTCGTTTTATCTCCTTTGGATCTGGGTCCATGAATCATAACCTGACGGGATTAATTACACGGATTATTTATCTCTTAAGACGTTTATTGGAATTTCCAATTTTTTCACTTTTGAAGTCTGTGGCAAACAATTCGCAATAAATAAAGTTGGGGGTTTTGTTCGGTTTTTAATTTATTAATTTTTTGCATTTCAGAGTGAGGTGAATGAGGAACAAATTAAAAACGGTTGTCTCGTTTGAATTTTATCGTCCTTTCTATAATTATGTTTTCGAATGTTTATAATGAAAAATTCAATATTAAAAACATGCATAAAAATTATCATAAATTCATGAGAAAATTGATTTGTTTCAAAGTAGATATATTAGTGATTAATTTCCTTTATTAAATGTCGTTATTCTTTTTTTGTACATGAATTTATAGTCTAGAATTAAACTGTTAAGATAAATTTTATACTTTTTCTTCTTCTTCTTCTTCTTCTTCTTCTTCTTCTTATTATTATTATTATT
>JBBMKC010228468.1:0-11695 GCA_037834085.1 Bipalium vagum | reverse complement strand
AATAATAATAATAATAATAATAATAATAATAATAATAATAATAATAAAAATATATTTTTAGAAAAAATTAATAACATTGACACAAGCTTCCAAGTCACAACCATTTTCAATCAAAAGTTTGACAATATCGATATGACCTAACTGCGAAGCAACATGAATGGGCCACAAGTTGTACTGAATCAAAGGTAAAACATGTTTACTCATATTTATTCAAGTTCTTTACGTTTTCCAAGGCTTCAATATTGCAACCATTTTCAATCAATAATTTGGCCATATGAAAATCACCATTGTGAGAGGCCCTATGGATGGATGGAAAATCGGGAACATCGCAAAAGCTTCCAAAATCAAAACCATTTTAAATCAATCACTTGACATTATTAATATCTCTTTTCAGTCAGCAACGTGAAAGAGGTCTTCAACTCTCATTTAATATATTCTTTCATTTTATGCATTTTTCAAAAATAAGTCTCACACAAGCTTCAAGGTTACAACTCTTTTCAAGGAGAAATTGACAATATCAAAATGATCATTCTTTAAACCAATATGAATTGTTATCTTTTTATCCAAAAATCGTTTTAAATTTTTCTATTTAAAATAGAAGATTGTTGAGTTGGAAATGTCGTTTGTCTTTAAAAGAACATTTATCATTAAAAAAAGAATAATACGCAATAGTCGAGCAGGTATTGTCCACCACTATCAATTATCTGCCAACATCCACATAATTATTGGATACCAGTATTATTTTACACCAGAGTTTGAACCCTGACTCTCAAATAGTTAGAAAATCGAAAATACCAAATTAGGGCATTATCAAGTACGACATTATCAAAATACCAAAATACCAAAATACCAAATTACCGAACAGAATTCTCGAATCCATTGATTCATAAATTAGAAAAAATAAAATTTGAAAATTTATTAATGAGAAAAATGTTTTAGAGGATTTATTAAATCATTATAAAAAATTAAAATATAAATATACTTTTATAGATTCAAATTTAAAATTAGGAAGTATTTTTATTGGAGAAATTGTTGGAATTGAAACTGCTATTATGACACAAATACCAACATTAGGAACTAGTTTATTAATTTTAATTCCTGTTTCAACATCAACTTTTGGAGCAGTACAATTATTTATTGGAGAAACAATTTTTTATTGAAAATATTAAAAAGATAAAAGAGAGAAATGTAATTGAAAAACTTAATTAAGATGTTAAAAAATTGAAAAATGAACGTAAAAGGAAAGATAAATAAAAAATAAAGAAGTTATAATTTTTTATTTTATTCTCCAAAGTTTCATTATTCACTTAAGTATTATTCCTCACTTCCGAAATGTTTCTTCTTCTTCTACAATTTTCTTTATTTCACTAAAACTATTCTTATGAAATGTAATGAAATCCATAATTGTCTTATTTTAGAATATTTCTTTGCAGATTTATCTAAACTTAGTGTAAAATGAAAATCTGGTCTACATATTATAATATTTTGAGATTTTAACTCTTCTTCAATTAAGCTATAATCTTTTTAAAAATAAATATGTAAAACATTTAAATAAAAACCAATTTGTATTTTATTTCTTAAATTAATATTTTTTAATTTCGTTTCTATTTCTAAATACCTTTTTAATTCAATAACAATTTTTCTATATTTACCGACAGGAAACTCTTATTGACTAAAACGAAATCTTCGTTTCCTGAATTGTATTCTTTATGGTTATTGAGTTAAAGAAAACCTTCAAAAGAGAGTGGTGTAGAATTAGCTTCTTTCAGATTTAATTTTAAAATTACTTCTAAAGTGACTGCTTTAAATTCTTTTGATGCTATCCCACTTTCTTTGGCTTCAGTATTTATTTTCTTTTCATATTTCTCTACTACAAATGATTCAAAGTTTTTACACAATTGAAATAACCCCTTATTTTATGAATTATGATTATCTATATATGATTTTATTTTTTGAAAATCTTTAATAATTGATTTCATTTTTAATATATATATTTTTCATTAATTGTCTCGCGCTGGAAGAATTATATAAAAACTATAATGAATAAAATGAATGAATATAAATGTGAAAATGGTAATCGAAAATTTAAAACATCACAAGCACTCAGTACTCATAAAAAATCAAAAAAAACATTTTTTTCATCTAACTTCAGTTCAAGTACCTTTGGTAAATAATGATAATTTAATGAATGACAATACTTTAGTGAATGAAGATGACAATGCTTCTCATTTTAAAATTAATGAAAAAACGTTTCATGATATTTATTCACCAAATATTACTATAATATACTGATGAGCAAATTTTTTGGTCACCCTTAAAAATAGTTATATTTAAAATTATATTTGCTTTTTAATCATATTATTTTATGTATATTAAAAATATTAAGTATTCATAAAATTTAAAAGTTAAATATTTTAACATTTGTTTAAATATTAAATTATTTATGTCATACAAGTTCAAATTTATTGGCCACCATATCGGATGTTAGATAAATCTTTGATTTCATTAGAAGTAAATATTTTATTTATAAATTATATATTTAGTTATGAAGACTGATGATCGAAAAAAGAAGTTGTAATTTTACTTGAAGAAGAATAGGCTTATTCAAGAATTTCGAAGAAAATAAAATTATCCAAAAATTGTGTTAGGGGTATATACCGAAAACTGAAAAGAGCACTGAAGCCTAAAATAAATGCAGCCATTAAGTTAAGAATTAAGAGGCAAATATGCAATCTGAAGGTCAATGGTGAAAAGGTAAACTGAAAGTAATTGATTAATACCTGTGATATTCAAGCTTCACGATTTAACGTTGCACGTTACCTTAAGAAACAAAATATGAAGTACAAGAAAATAAAAAAGGTTTACCACTTAAACCATTGAACAAGGCTAAACGCTGTGATTTAGCGACGAAGTGGTATTGTGTATTAGCTCATTTAAATCCCTTAAACTAAAATGATAATGATCCAAATAGATATACTTATGATACTGAATTATTTAAAGAATTAGATGAGTCTACATCAGGAAATAAACGGGTTTCAATTAATGATATAAAACAATTGAAAAAAAAGATAAACATACCAATAAATGTATATGAATTAATGGGTAGGGGGAATGTAAGAGAAAACTATACAACAGATTTAATATATTATTCAGATTTGAATGAGAAAATAATTAAAGAGTCTATCGACCTTTTATTATTGTCCGGCAAAGCCGTCAAGACCTTCAGTCAGTCCAACAAAGTTGGAATTCCTTCGGAAACATCAAAGAACAATAACTACCATTATGTTTTAAGCAGACATTTTCAAAGACACATGTGTGCTGAAATAGGATTTAAATTAAACTCAAAGGACAGGCTAAATTCGGTAAGAGATGTTTGAATTATCAAATAACTTTAAAAGCTCATGAAAATCACAAAAGATTATTTATAGATCATAAACCAGCTAAGGTAAACATGCCTAATACTGAATTCAATAAATTTAAGATAAAGTTAATTTTAATAATGCAACAGAATTTATATACTGTAATAAAAGTTTTACAACTGCAAAATATAAATCAAAAGTTAGAGATCATGATCACTTCAATGGAAGATATAGAGGAGCAGCTCATTATGAATGTAATTTTATAGTTAAAAATCTATCTCATGTGCCCACGTATTTTCATAATGGAAGTAAATATGATTTTCATTTAATTATAAAAGCGTTAGGTGAACAAACAATTTACAGAATTGATCCTATACCTTTAACAGATGAAACATAAATTAGTTTTAAGTATGGATGTATTCAATTTATGGATTCTTTAAGAATGTTTCAATCAAGTATTGCTGATGTTGGTAAATCTATGTCAGATGAAAGTTTTGTTGAATTAAAAAAAGAATTTAATTGCAGTTTTAAAACATGTGAATTTCAAGAACAGAAAATAGAATTAAAATGCACTTGCATAAATTGTAATAATTTTAGGAAGTTTTGTTTATTAAAACAAAAGGCATCATATCCTTATGAATATATAACTTCCTTTGAAATATTAAATGAAGATGGACTACCTCTTAAAGAAACATTCTGGACTAGATTGACTCTAGAACATATTTCAGATGAAGAATATGAAAGAGTTAAAACTATTTGGAATGAATTCAATTGTAAAACTTGATGGGATTGTACAATAGTTTACTTAAAACAAGATGTCTCTATTTTAGCCAATGCTATCGAAAGCTTTAGAAACTTATTTCCATTAGACCCTTGTCATTATGTTTCATCTCCATCATTAACATTCGATTGTGGTTTATTAAAAACTAAAATTCAACTAGAGTTATTAACTGATCAGTCAATGTATGAAATGTTGGAGAAAGAAATTAGAGGAGGTATTTCTGGAGTACAATGAAAAAGATATGTTATAGCAAACAACAAGTATACTAATCCACTAATAAATAATGTAAAACTAATATTACTATGTGAAGCTAATGAAATTTTAGAGAAAATGAAAAGTGGAGTTCCAATTGATGACCATTTCAATGAAAATTATCTATTATATATAGATGAAAACAATTTATATGGATGGCCAATTTTTGAACCGATGCCATTTAAAAATTTAAAATGAATGGAACAAGAAGTTGTAGATGAATATAATACAGATTTAGATACATTTCCAAAGCCATTATTAGATATTTACAAAGTAAAACCAACTTCGTTGGATATTTCACCCAATCTCTATAGAGGATATATACTAGAATGTGACAAGGTAAAATACATGAAACAGAATTATTAATAAATGATTTTCAAAGATACACGAAAAATAAGCAATAATTTCCATCAAATTTGCTGAAATTACCCGCTCAAAAATTTCAACAAATCATTAGAAAAATCGACACAATATTGCCATTTTTACAATATATTTTTTAATATTGAAAAAACAGCAATCAATTGCTCATTTTCCCCATGTTCAATTACCATATCGTTCAGATCGATCTTTGACAAAATTTGACAAAGTTTGGCAAATCAACAAAAAATTGCCATTTTTATTAGTAATATGTTCAAATATAATTAATAATAATAATATTTTCAACAAATTACTGCTAAAAACAGCAAATGATTGCTTATATTTCTAAATCCAAATGCCAAGTCGCTCAGATCAATCTTTGAAATTATTAGCCAGTCATATTTTATTTTAACAAAACTAATTATGTTGTTCATTATAGAAACTTACAATTTTATTTAAAAATGGGAATGAAGATAAAAATAATAAATAGGATTCTAACATTCAATCAAAAACCTTGATTGAAAGAATACATCACTCACAATACTGATCTTAGAACACAACATAAAACAGATTTTGAAAAAGATATTTTGAAATTAATGAACAACGTTTTTTTGGAAAAACAATTGAGGATGTAAGAAAAAGAATAAATATTGATTTAAAAACTGATCCTGAAAGAGCTACACAAATCCACATTTAAAAATTTTAAAAAATTCTCAGATAATCTTACAGCAATTCATAAATATAAAAAACAAATAACTCTAAATAAACCCATATATTTAGGATTTTGTATTTTAGAATTAAGTAAACTTTAATGTACGAGTTCTTTTTTGAAGTTTTATTACCGAAATATCCAGATATAAAACTATTGTATTTCGACACGGATGCCTATGTACTAAATATAAAAACAAAATATATTTATAAAGATTTAGAAGAAAATAAAGAATTATTAGAAAAATTTAATTTTTCTGATTGTCCTCAATCATCAACTTTATTTAGTAATCAAAATAAAAAAGTAATTGAAAAAATGAGTTAAAAGGAAAAAGTATTGCTCTAAGATCAAAATCATATAGCTTTAGACTTATTAATCCATAGAGAAATTTGGGGAATCTAAAACATTGATTGGAAAGAAACCCTCAGACATTTTAATCAAGAATAAAGGGATACAAAAATGTATAATTAAAAAGAAGGAACATTTAGATGAGTTTAAAAATTATTTATATAATAATAAAAATTATTATGAAAATGTATACAGCCATCATTCTGTAGATCATAATATGCTGTTAACTGAAACAAATAAATTGTCAATACAAAATATGAATAAAAAAAGGCTTATTTGTGATGATATGACACGTTACCTTTTGGAACTTTTATGCTGAACTCCAATGCTAAAGTCTTGAGTTTACTAAATTCTAGCTCCTCTCTTATTCTTTTATCCCATTGAGATAAAGTTTCTTCAGTACTTACTTTATGAGGCTTAACCTTTACGACATAAGGTGTAACGAAAAATTCATTCATTATACCTTCATGTGGTGAAAATGAAGGTTCCTTCTCAAAGGTATATCTTCCATTCATTCTATTTCTATCCACCACAACACTTTTACTATTATAGGGAAAATAAAATATTTTTACATATTTTTTTACTGTTTTATAACACATATTATTCTCTTTTGAAAAATTAGAAATACTCTTTGTTGTAAAATTATAATTATTCATTTTATATTTTATTGTTTAAAATGAAAGAAATTGCAAAATATTATGATATAAAATATTATGTTTCAGCAGTTGAAAGTTTAAGGTTATATAAAAATAAAATAAAAAAATATGAAGATGAATTAAAGAAAAATGATCAAGGGAATAAATTAATTAATGAAGCAAATTCGGATGTGGGAAAATAAATTAAATTCCTCTCTGAAAGAGAAAATAATACTCAAATATCTTCTTATCGTAATAATAAATTAAAAAGAGTAGTATTAGAGCATAAAGCAGAATTTGGTTTGGAGTATAATGAAGAAGAATTAAATAATCAAATAAATAAAACGAATAAAAGAGATGGATGTAAAACTGGTGATATATTATCTGCAACATTAATTAAAAATAATAAACATATAAAAATGTATTATTAGAAAGTGATTATAATGAACATCTGATTATATATTAAAAAACGTACAGTTAATATATTATTTTTTTAATCTCAGTACAATCCATTATACCTCCTCTTATTCTTATTTCTACAAATTTTTCATGTAATAAAACCACATTTATTTTTCCCGTAGATTTATCATTTTTTTCTATATCTAAAGATATGCTCATCGTGTTTAAAGATAAATTTTCAGGTGGATCATTAAATCAAAACAGAATATAGAATATAAATTTTTAAATTCTATTAAACTTAATTGTGATTTATTATTGAAATATTCACATGCTTTTACATAATTCAAATAAGCCATATAAATTTTCACCATTCTCAAATTTGAATGGATTTAATGGATAAAAAGTATTATCAACCTCTACTCTCAACGATTTAATTTGATCATGTATAAAAAAACTATTATTTTTTAATAGATTGGGTTTATTCTCTCTAAAAACCAATAAAGATATAAATTGGTTTGTTTTTCATAGAAAATAAATGTAAATTATCTGATTCTCCTTTAGGAAGAGGTCTTTCTATACAAAGTTTTGATAAATAGCTTACATTAAATGTTTTTTCTTCATTAATTAATCATAAAAACTCGACTTGGAATTCTGTATTTAAAGTTATTTTTGGAATATGTAATTTTAATTCAATTAATTTTATTTTTGGAGTACCTGTTTTACCATAAAAATTTCTTTTTCCACATCTATTCTTCTTGTAAATGTTAATTCTCCTTCCATATTATAAATAACTCTACCAAAATATTGTAAAAATCTAAATATTAATTTTAATGGAAATAAACCCCAAAATTTAAATTTTTAGCACCCTTTTCAACCGTATTGATTGAATATAATTCTTTTCTTTTTTCATATCCTTTATTATTTTCATATACCTTTTTTTCATCTAATATCCATCCAAAATTTTCTCCACCATTATTTTTATCAATCATAACAAAATTAGTAATTGAAATTGATAATCCTAAATATTCAATTCTTTCAATATGAGGTGATCCTAATGTTAAAATTGCATTTGTAAATAAATAAGGAAAGAAAGCGTTTTTTAAAGTTATATCATCACCTGTTTTTACATCTTCAATTTAAATTTTATAACTTAATAAGGCTTCTGATAATTCTAAAACATTTGCTTTATTACTTAAATTAAATGTTAAAGTGCCATCTATGTTTAAATTTGCTGATGTTACTGTATTTATTAATATAGATGAATAATCCTGTTTTTGTACTATTAAATCTTGGTGGTTAAATATTTTTGTAAAATTAACTTTTGTCATTTTTATATAAATAAATATAATGACAGTGAACTTTTGGTTCTACAACCTTCGGTGTGTTTCGCTCGAATTCAGACTTTGTCTTCATTATTTTTATTAAAATGCAAGCGGTAAAATATTTTCATCATCTAAATTATTAAATAAATATTTACATTTTTCTTTCAAATGGAAAAAACACAAACAATCAAATTCATCTTTTTCAATAAGATGGGCTAACATATTTGAATAAATTTGGTTTTTATTAGATTTTGAATTTTTAAATAAAATTAAAACATTAGAATTATTTCGAATACTTCGTAATGGTAAATCAAAAAATGATTCTGATAAATATTTTAATGACCATTTATTATGTCTTCCTCTGGTAAAATACATTTCCATAATATGTTGATTTTTTCCATTTATTAAATCATCAAAAATTATTGAATTTTTTCGATTTTTGTCTAATTCATTTGGTGGAGGAATTTCATTTGCTTTATCCCTTAATATCACATTAATTAATTTTGTTTATATTCATAATCTTCCTCATGAAAATTTATTTTCTTTTTTTCTAAACAATTGATAAACATCTTCTTTAGAAAATCCATTATTAAAACAATCTCATATATCTAAGTGCTGTTTGAAGTAAAACGGTTTTTGAAAAAATAGTTAAGTTATCTTAATCAATATTGCTAGGAGTTAATAACATTTTATATAGCAACTCTGTTTTTCGAACTGTAAACAAATAAGCTGCATCAGAAGTAATAATCAAAATGACTTTCTTGAATGCTCTTTTTAGATTGAAAAATTGAGGAAATGGTTCTCCTTATATACTGATTCTACATTACTCGATTGGAGAACCCTCAAAATTTCCAAAATTGCCTCCTTGGTGATCGTTTTCAGCGAGCTAATTGCCCCGTTTCCCCCATTTTCTCCTATTTACCCTTTAAAACTCGCAGTAATATTTTAATTATTTTTGGTAGGTTTTAGTAATTAATTAATTAACAATTAATTTATATTTGAAATGGGTATTTTATAGGGTATCGGGTTTTTAAGGGTGCCTTCGAAAAACTCAAACCTTGTGTTAATATGATAATAATAAAATTATAACAAATGGAAAAATGGTAAATTATAATGACCACTTTTCCATATTAAAAAATAGATATTTATTTTCATTGATTATCTTTGGGAAACCCAATCACTAAATTATTAACCTCGGGCAGACACGCTTGGGTCCATCGGCTATGCAGAGATGAGGAGCTTGTGGGAAGATATCTCTGCTATGATTAGTGATTGGCCAATGGAGAGTATAAAAGGAGAGTATTCTCCGCAATCAGAACAAAAAGTAGGGTTAACCAAAAAGAAACAAAACGACAAAGATATGGTGAAGACGAAAAGCAAAGGCAAACGAAGGATAGAATTAAATGTTACTATTGTTAAGCGATTTTTGTCGCTAATGTTAACAATACAGTAGACATCGCTAAACACGATATTGCAGGAACATCGAGAAATTATCGCTATGGTTGATATAACGCACTAAAAGAAGTTTGTTCAACATGATTACACAATAACTAGATAATTTTTTGGACAGTTCTAAAACTATCGATTTATTATTATTATTATTATTATCCAAAAATGACATACTTAAAATATTTTGCCGATAATATGATTGGTATGTTTTCAGTAATAAAATAATTTGTATTTATCATATGCACATACACCTGTACCAAAAAAACCAGTCGACACAATTATGTAGAATGAGTAAATGTCATATTTGCATAGTCTCTAGGTTAGACGGATCCAGGATTCCCAAACGACACTAAATATAAAATTCAATGCACATTAGGGGTCGAGACAATTTACACTGTGCACCATTGAGAGTATATTGATCTCCGCCCCTTATTGCAGCCGTTATCTGCCAATGAATGACAGGAAAAACACCAAGCTCAAACCACAATATACAGAGTACACATATAAACACATACGATAGGAAGTTGAGAGTACAACAATCATGGCAGATATTGAGAAAGGAACTGTTCCCGAAGACGAGATTGTAATGAGATTGAGGATACAGAGCATAATGATAACAAGTTGGATAATAATGATACGATAATAGATATATATTGTTGCTGGTCATGGGAAGTACCGTCTCTGGGGGTGAAGTGATATGTGTTTGATAAATTTGATAGGACTCCTTGACAGCTGCAGTTAAGAGATTGTGGACCAGAGCACGTCTCTGATTCTTGGAGAGGCTTAATGTTTTCAGAGGAGTTTCATTTGCAATATCCCAACATTCAAGGGAGCCCACATTGAGAACATCTTAAAGGATTATCGAGCGATTTGCGGCAGCAAGACGGTTTGTAAGGGAGATATATTTGGCGCGATTGCTCTGCCGGTGGTGATACAGTTCTTCAGGCAGTCATTATTCCTTGGTCACATGACTGGATAATTGCAGTTGTGTTAGCTGGCAAAAATGAATGTTAACGTTAGACATTTCTGCACATCCTACGTGACAAGTAGCGCTACCAACCAATAAAATAGCTTTCCTTTCGTCATTGAACATACGATGATTAAACTTTCCTAAAATGTCATGAAATATGGACCACGTCATCCGTGCCTTATTGTAAGAATAATATGATAATGGGGCGACTTTATGATGACAGCATCGAAGACTTTTATGTTTTCCATCTGCAGTAAAACCTTTATCCGAGCCATCGGCGTTCGTTAAAATCAGAGAAGTGAACCTGTCTTTAGAATTTCCATCTATTGGATCCATTTTTTTGAAATGTAATGTTCCATTGGGCAACGCTTTATAAAATAATGCGGTCTCATTTGCGTCAAATATATTTCTAGCATCATATCCGGTAACTAATTTCGATAAGGCAGTGGCAATGTAAACAAGTTAAATACAAAATATTGTATTAAGCGACTTCAAATGTAATAGTAACAATAATAATATTATTATTATTATTATTCTTAGTTGTTCTTCAGCAGGTGCAGAGAGATCCAGATGATACATCGAATACAAAATCGTCTTTGTAATTTGTTAAGAAAATATGCCGCAACGCAGAACCCAAAGAACAATGAGATCGATCCATAATAACCGATCCGTCCATGACACAGATCAGAAATGTGAAAGGGAAACGGAACTAGACCAAATATTTCTAATTTTAAAACTATACTTATATTTATTGTTTACTTAATCAATGTTGCATGAATAAAATCGATTTTAACCTCCATAGCAACTTGACCCTGGTCCATTGAATTGTAGTAGGGCCAGCCTCGACATACATATCAATATATAAGCACTGCATACCTTATGGATCGAAGGATTCTTTTGGTAAACAATATCGATCAATTACCAATAAAGGTAAAATCGATAATAAATACATAAACAAACGAAGTTGTGATAATGTTGGGGTTTTGAGTGGTTTTGTTTACCTCTATTCACTTTACTAAACCTCAACACAAATTAAATTTTAGATATCAGAAGGATTTAGAGAGTGTAACGATCGGAGGTTGCGTTAAATATGTTTATATTAAGAATCGACTGG
>JBBMKC010228457.1:0-11696 GCA_037834085.1 Bipalium vagum | reverse complement strand
AACCGTTGAGACCTAAGCAGAACTAAAGCTCCGACTTCTAACATCTTTATACCCACCCACTTAGGATCTTAACAATAGTAAAGTATGTAATAATAAAATTAGTAAAGAAATCTCAAAACAGAATTGAATCTGTTTATAAATTTATTTGACAAGTGGATCATGTTAATTCTTTGTGAATAGTTAATATAAATTTTAAAAATTTTAGGATCAGTGTTGTAATTATTAAGACCATAAAGAAACTTTCAGACAACCTTAACCAAGGTTATTAAATTTTTAAAAAATTCGCCCAGTTTTTTGATTTTTAATTTACTGATCTTAAATTTATTAAGAAATTATTTATTAACTATGAAAAATTACAAGTGCAGTTAACAAGATAATAAACATTTTAAATAAAATAATTTTACTAAAATTGAACAATTTAAATAATCAATTCTTTAAATGCATCAATTAACAAATAAATTACTTTTATTTGTCGATCTACTAATTTAGATGCCTGAAATTGAGTTAATTTTAAAATCACCAACTGATCGTATTGCACCATTTTCAGTAAAATGTAACACGCTATGGACAATAGGGCAATTAAAATCTCATATTGTGAATGTTTATCCTTGTAAACCAACAATAGCGTCGCAAAAGTTCATTTATGTTGGAAAACTATTAAAAGATCATCAAATTCTAAAAGATATTTTTGAAGTAAAAATATATTTGGGGATAT
The DNA here is from genome assembly GCA_037834085.1 of Bipalium vagum. Classification (NCBI taxonomy): domain Eukaryota; kingdom Metazoa; phylum Platyhelminthes; order Tricladida; family Geoplanidae; genus Bipalium; species Bipalium vagum. The sequence goes on along the minus strand of JBBMKC010228457.1, from coordinate 10,981 downwards.
ACATTTGATTACCGTTAATTTTCAGAATACTTCAAGTGCAATTGTTCATTTTATTTGTCAACCATCAGTAATCGAACCGAAAGAGGAAGTGAAAGTAGAAACGGAAAAATTGTATATAATTGTTAATCTTACATTAAAATAAGTAATAATCAAATATATATCAGGGCGATACCTCAAGAAAAGATGCCAGAACTACTTGGTCAATATCAGCAATACCTAAACAACTTTTATGCAACGAATTCTCAATCATTTTTTGCCATGAATCCTTATCAACAAATGATGTGGATTAATCAAGCCTATACACAATCGTATGCGAGTTATTTTGAGCAATTTGAAAACAAAACAGATAATAAAAAAAGTAATAATGATTGATTTATTGAAATCGATTTCGATCTAATAGACAATGAAACATTTAATTTAACATCATTTATTTCCCATTGTTCTAAAGATAAAAGATTTTAGAATAATTTTATTAATTATTTCCCAGTCTTATTGCATTTGCTGTATCAGGAATGTGATTTATTTTGAATGTCATTCCACACATTTTTTGTTGTCAATTGGTCATTTTTTGTTGAATGATTTCAATGATTCTGTGTGGTTTTTAGTTAAAACCTGTCAAGCTATGCTTCAAAGAGTGTAAATGAAACAAGTCCGGACTGTATCATTCATATAAATATGTATGTCTAAAGCTCAAGTTTTACATATCTTGCTTGGCTTTGACGAATTTTATAATTAAATTACTGATCCTTGCGATATTTTGCGAAAACATGCTTTAATTAAACGTTTTTCAACGTGGAGATATTTAATAGGAATTTTTAATTGGTTAATTTTTTACACGTGTTATAAAGAGTAACAACATTGATCGATCAGTTTTTGATCGTTTAAAATTGGTAATAGTAAATAAATTAAAACCGCTTTTGACCACATTCCCTTTATTGTGGTCATATTGATTTTTTTCAAAATTTTGTTTATTTCATCACACACAAGTGCTAATAATTTATCTGTCGACCGTTAAATCAGTCAATAGGGTCTATTGCATTCGTTTAGTAATGTCAACAATTTGGATGAGAAAAAAAATGATTATCGTGTAAAGCAACGGGCTGGATTGTGACACGACATTCAGTGATATTTTTTAGTGATTGCTGGTGCTAAATTTTTGTAAAACATGGGTCTTATTCAACCGGTGGTGTTTCTTTTTCAAAAAATGGGTTTTATTTCTCATGAAAAATTAGTCCAACAAGCAGACTCTTCTCATTCAAATCAATTTTACAAAATTTATTTTAACATCTCAATGGAAATTTTTCGATTTTAATTTTATCGATTGATCTTCGTAATCTTTTACTTATACTTACTATTTTTATATTCTTTTCCATTGACAAACCTTTTTTCATGGTTTTATTGATTTTCTTAGTAAATTTTTGTTATTTTTTGAAAAATTCTGATAATTTTCTGTGAAAAAATAATTATTTTACATATATCATCTTTTACTGCTAGTTTTGTTTTTATAATTCTCGCTGTCATTATCCTTCTTTAGAAGCGGGCTTGGATTAATTGAAAAAATTTTAATTAGTTTGGAAAATTTATGTTAAGAATCAATTTTGAAAAAAAATTTTCACAATGAGATTTTAAATATCTTAACTCTTTGAGATATCGTGGTTTTAAATGTGTCCTGCGTTTTTGATAATTAAGATGCACCGTAGTGAGTTATTTTTTTAAAGAGCCTTACGAAATTAGGCTGCACATGTATATCAGCTCGAAATTCATTCACCATTATCGGAAACCAGTTGACTCAATGATCGAACCGCGTCAATTCGATTTTTTGTTACAAGTGTGTAATCATGTGTTTGTATTTTAAAGAAATAAATGGTGAATGATGATAGTTTCTCTGAGATTTCTCGAAAGAATTTTGTCTCATTCTTACCTGTGCTTTTTGCATTAGATACGTAATAATATGATCGGATCTATTTTGACTTAACTATCGCATTTTCTGACTACCAGGAGAAGTTACCAGCTGCACATAAGTGCCAACCGGTAAACCAATAGGCGCAGGGCATCGATAATGACTGTTGGCTCCGATCCGACGACTAACAAGGACAATATGGGAGCACAAAGTCCAGTGCGAATACAAACGGGATTTTCTATACCTCACATTAGAAACCTAGGAACCAAATACCGCGGAATTACTTGAACTATCATGTGATATGCCAGTTGCTTTAAAAGTTACTGGGGGATTTTTTACATGGAATGCCAAAGTTTTCAGGTTTTCAGAAAAAATTCAACTTAAAAATGCGATAGTTAAATCAAATTTCAATCGTAATGATATATAAATCGATATTATAATAAGAAATTTGTAATATATTAATATTTATATTAACCAAACCCAGCTAAAATGACTCAATATCTAATTTGACTGCATTCGTTAATCACGCAAACTCTCTAAAATCAAAGAAACCTGAAATATTTTTATCGTTTCTCATAATTATCACACAATGCTTAAAATTGTCAATAACTACTGTCGGTAGATTACGATTGACTCACCCTACTCTACCAAGGATAAGATAACTAATATAATATTAGCTTGAAGGAAAAGCATTGTCAAAAATTATATATTAATTAATATATAAAAATTAAAAGTCGATAATTTACAATAAACAACTTTATATTAATTATAATAATCACCATTAGCATTAATGTTACTTTGCAAACTTCGTCTTGATTTTTGAACTTATTTCCTAGAAAATTGTCAATTGATAAGAATATATGTTTGAAATATGTTATATGGTTATTCAATTTAATAAGTGTCTATTTTTTAAAAAATTTTAGAAAATGCAATATATACATTTATTAAATAAAAATTTGTTTTTGACGAGCCTTTTACATCCAACGAGCCATTGAAGTATAGATACCGATACATTGAGAACTATAATCATTACTCGAAAGTAAAGTCTCCAAAACTTGTTCTATAGTAATTCTAGGATTTTGATTCTTTACACTGCAATATCTGGATTTAATCATGGAGAAAAACTCCTCAATTGAATTCAATTGAGGAGAGTAAGGTGGTAAATAATCATAATTTATTTTTAATTCTTCTAGGTTTTCTTTTACATAATGATCAGGATTGTCGGCAAAATATGATGCAAGTATTTCCTCAATGAATGATGTTAGTAGATTCCTGTTATATTCACCCTTACGATATTCAAATGTTACAATTCCATTTTTTATAACATATCAGGCTTTTGTTTACTCCCCTGTTGATTACAACCGTGTTATATGCCTTTTGATTGATGGATGAATAACCGTAATGTCTTTGTAATTTCTTTGTAACACTAATTTATCTTGTGGGATTCGACCTACGGTTGTCGTATATATGGCTCTTTTGCTTATAACAGCTTCAGAATTTCTATCTACAGGAATTTTGGTCAATCGTTTTCTTGTAAATCCTAATTTCTTAAGTTTTCGGGACACAGATGGTTGCGACAATCGAACTTCACAATGTTCAAATACCTTATCAGACCTTTCTTTTTGTATTAATGCATCATCTTTCACTGGAATTTTAAAAAGATACTGCTCTATAGTATTGCAACTTTTATTTCGTTCTATGCAAGTTTGTACTCACAACTCAGAAGAAGTCTTAAATTCAGTGCCATCGTTGTATTTTTTAAAATATTTCTGAAGCTATTTTTAGTTATCTTCATCAACTCGGCAATTTTTTAGTGCTGTACTGCTCCGATTCACTTATGGATATAACAATATCATTTATTTCTTTATTTATTTTGGTACGTTGTTTTCTTTCTATTCTCTAAAATACAAATATTTACTTTACATGTAAAAAATGTATAATCAAATTTAAACACTTATTTAATGAAACTTATTATATTGAATAACCAAGTAAATTTCAGATAAGTCTGAATATTAAGGTTGGTGAGGTAGAGTTTCGTACCTAATTCTTGTAATTTTTGTACATTTATTTTTGCAATATGAGGTTGAGCGTTATTGTGCATAAGTAAAGGACAGTTACTACTCATTAATGTTTTAAATTTTTTATGTCAAAAATCGAGTTGACGACAATAAGATTCCGCAGTTATGATTTTTCCATATAAAAACGAAAAAATATTAACAATAAATGATCTTAAATTTAAATCAATTTTTTTTAACAAAACACAAAAACAGAAAAAAAATCTGAAAAGTAATAACGAATTACTTTTACTGATTTTAGCTAATTTCTTTTGGTATTCCGCGAGAGTCATTACACTGTTAACCATCAGTTGATAAACTCGTAAGCAATTCTTGACTAATTACAAAAAACTCATAAATTTGGCGAAATTGAATGATTTAATATTCCCTAACAACCCCACCAATTCTGAATATAATTTTAATCCATCAACCAGTTCTCCATCAATTTTTCTGAACTGACTGACATCTCTAAATTTGCGGTCCTAATTGGATTTCTTTATTATTATTATTATTATTATTTTTTTTTTTTTTTTTTTTTTTTTATTTTTTTTTTATTCGGAAAACCCAACATATTATATAATAATCAATATTATAAGTTGACTTTAAATGTCACTGTTCATCAGACACACCGAATCAGGAAGCAACGCAATCTCCATTAGTCAGTGATGCGCCTGTGCAAAATCATGAAAATCTTGCTAACAATGAACGTAGAGTGGAAGGGGCTAATGCTGAAAATGGAGTACAAAATATGATGGCAGCAGCATTTGGTGGCTTGATGGGCGATGATGGTGAAGAAGAAAACGGTGGAGAAGCGGAGCCTCGAGACGTTTTGCATTATTTCTACATTTTCGTACGATTTGGAATGCTGATATTGATTTGTTATTATTATAGCAGCATGGTAAGCGTTATAACAACTCTGACGCTCTTTTTTCTTTTCTTTGGGTGAGCTTTCAAACAATGTTATTAATTTATTGATGTTTTTTATTTAGTGTAAATATGTTGCGACGTAATAATAATAGAAATCAAACTCCAACAGTTGCCAGAGAAACTGATTCTGACAGACATCAAGAACAACCACAATCTTCCAATGAAAATGATGGCACAATTCCAATAGTATCGGAAAATGTTAATTTTATTGATTATCATTTCAAAATTTGATTGACTTATTTTATTTATTTTTATTATTGATTTGTATTTCTAATCAAGTTATTTTATTACTATTATTGATTATTAGTTTTATTCTATTATCAATTATTACCATTGATCTTTACTTTAATTATTATTGATTTTTTGAAGGTGGCTGTAAATGAAAATCCTGGGAATGTCACAGTGCCTCCTACCGCTTTACCAACCATTACTGAACGATTACGACAAGTTGCAAGCACTTCTTTTCAATTCGTGTTCACATTTTTCGTCACATTGTTCCCAGAACCAATGGGCCACATAAATATTAATTGATTGATACTTCTACTATCTATTAATACTACTTTATTATTATTATTATGACAGAACTATTTTATCTTTCTATATATATCAATACAGTAAACATACATATATATACATAGATGTTTCGATGGTAACACATTTGATGATCGATAAAGGAACTTTTGCTGTGCATATATTATTGATTATAAATGGTTTGGTTACAATGGTACAAAAGTAATTCGATGATAATTTTTCCATGGCTGATCACGGACAGGATATTTTTAATTAGAATTTATTTGTCCTTTCTTTTCTTTTTATTATTCCCGTCAGTCAGCAGTTATTATATTATAGTTTTTTTCGATTTTGACTTTTCAGCTGAGATACGTGGTTAAATTATTGCACACATCCAAAATGGGGGTTCAGGCGAGAGTATGTCAGATGTTTTATTTTTTCTTTAGTCGTCTGATAAGGAGAAATAATCATTTAAAGCGAATGTGTTATTTAAATATTAATCAATCACGAAACTGTGACGATTCATAAAAAGTGGAATGACTGTAACGTAGCGCAGGAGGATGTTCAAAACAAAGTATTTTTCAAAGAAAATAGAGTTAAGAAGGCAATTATCAAGGATCAATATGTGTGGAACTTTAACCATGGAGAGAATTGAAGAAGAAAAGATGAGAATATTGACTAGAGAGAAAGATTTAGGGGAAAAGTAAATAATAAAGAAGGTGATTTGATGTTAATTATGGTAAAAATTTATGCAGATGAATCAGAGGAGAAGCTATGTCACAGATACCTAGAGATCAGGATCTCAGAGTTGTTTAAGCAAATTTTAGAGATATCACTTCCGTTGTTGGAAAAGGTTATAAAAGAAATGAAACCATATTTAGTGGAGTTTGGACCACATAAAGCAGAAATAATATTATTGATAAAAGGATACGGAAAACATGTTAGAAGAACGGAAATTGATATGAGTGTTAAGTTAAGTTAAAAATGTTATGATGTAGAGAACCCGATCTTAAATTTTTTTTGGTCAGCCAAGGCATGTCCACTAAGGATAAATAATAAAAATATACTAATATTATTAGTAAAAATTAGTTCTATTATTTAGTAAAGTAAAATTAGAATATTATAAAGAAAAAATATAATTATTTATTATTAATAGAACAAGGAACAAGACGAGGAATATCTAATCTTCATGAAAAAAGAAAATTAAAACAAAGTAATAGAGATAATAATCCAAAATCAGCTTATTATTATAATAAATATTAAACACAACAAGAACTGGAAAATGTATATAATGAATTAAAAAAATTATTCTCCAAGATTAAAACAAGTGCATTTAACAAATATTTTCAAGAAATATATTTTAAATATTATAATAAAAATTCTTTATATTCGAGTTGTATTTCTTACAAATATTAATTAATCAGTGGTAGACCAATTTTATTAATTAAGAATGTCATTTCTCTTTCTAGATCATTAATTCCAAATCGGTTTCTCCCTACGGACCCTGATCTAATCTTGGCAATTTAGCTTTGCCGTTGTCAATATTAGATCCTTTTTGGAAAATAATAAATTACTTTTTTATTATCAATATCCTTTTAATTAACTTTTTAATTAGTTATTATTATTTAATTATTTTTTTAGTATTATTATTATTATCTCACTTCTGACCCTTTTGCGGTCTTAATAATCAATTTATCATTATAAATATGCTAGACCCTTTTGAGGCCTTTAATAGATAATTTCTACAAGTTAACAGGAATTTGCCCTTGGCTAATTAATCAAAATCGTTTTTTCCCATAAAATAAACTAACATTTTTGTATATATCTGAGCTCTAAACAGATTTTCAATTTTAAAATTACAGTATCTGGCAATTGAAATAGACTCAAACAAAATATATATTTTAAAATCATAAATTCAATTTAAAATATTTTTTTAATTTAATTCATTATTAAATACAAAAACAATGATTTACTAAACTGAAAACACTAAAAAATGTAATACATATCTATTGCACAAAAGAAATTAACATTTGGACCACATTTCTTTATTTTAAAGAAGATACTGTACTCTTGATTGCATGCTTTGAACAGAATTTATGACTGTCCGCTAAACAGTTTTGTTGTTATGCTACAAATACTTTATTTTCTCGATCATTTCATATTTCGTAGTCACTTTTTCTAGAACGAGCTGATCTTTTGAAGCCTTCCAAACATTCTCTATTGCATTCATGTCAGAAGAATTACTGGGCCCGTCCAAAAGTGATATTTTTTCTGCATTGAGATATTTTTGAATTACCTTAACTCTGTGGCAAGGTGATCCATCATGCATGAACTCAAACCGTTCACGACCAAGAAGCCATAATTCATTCTGGAGCACTTGCAGGTACTGCTACGAATTCATGTTGTCATCCACAAAATAAAGTTTTCCAACCAACTTCGCTGATATAATTGACCATATTATTACTTGGGTCGGGTGCTTAACCCTTTGGCTTAAACATCCAGATCAGTATCTTTCATTTGATAGACGACGAACAAATGTTATACGATCATTTTTATGCACAATTGAACTTTCATTCGAGAAGCAAATTTGGTGTTAGAAATTAAACCGATTTAATGAAAGCCGTTTTGAGGAAATGAATTTTTATTTAATTTAGACCAAAGTGTGGCTCTGTTCTGTTCGTATTTCAGTCCCCAAGCTAGTCTCTTCTTTATCATGACCGGTGTTAATTTTTGCTTTATGGTTTTCGGATGAAATTTGTGAAACAATAAAATCATCAATTACTAAACTTTAAATATTTCAATTATTAGAAGATAAGTATTAGAAGATAAAATATTATCTAATGAAGAAATTGAACAAGGAAAAATAATAATTACCGAATGTAAGGAAAATATTAAAAAAATAAAATCAGGGAATATTATTGAAAATTTAAATAAAGAAGTTAAAAATAAAAGGAAACAAGAGTTTAAAAAAGAAAATAAAGAGAAGATAGAAAAATTAAATAAGTGAAATATTTTTAATTAAAAAAAGGATGATAATGATCTTTAAAAAGAATTTAAATATTAAAAAAATTAATAAAAACAAAATATCAATTTGAAACTAATCAATTAAATCAATGGAAAGTCGAAAGAAGGTTAGAACAAGATTTAAAATATTTTCATAAAACAATTACTGATGCTCTAAGTACAAAAATTAAAAAAGCTAATAAAGAAAAGCAGTTCCATGATGCACCTCAAAGTGTTATGGAGTTTCACGATGAAAAACCTTCAATAGATTTTAGTAATCAACCTGTTTTACCATATTTCACTTTGAATTTATATACTTCTTCTTTAACAACTATTACTTTATCAATTATAGGTAACACGTTCATAATAAATCAAATCCCATTTTTAATTATTAAAAAAATGAAAAAATATTTTTAAAATATAGTATTTCAAATGATCCAAAACCAAATGATGAACAATCATTTGGATTAACTGAGGATATAAAATTAATAATAATATGACAATTTAATCCAAATAAATACACATCATTTAAAGTAAAAGAATTGAGTAATTATCTTCAAATAATAAAACTTGCTAATGTATCACAAAAATGTAAATATATTAAAAGTAAAAATCTAATTAAATAAAAATATAAAATTAAAACGAGATTTTTAAACCGAAATATTTAGTTGATTAATTTGTTACTTTAAGAAAATATTTATCTGATAAAAAAGCAGGTTATGATAATGTTGATCATTTAATTTTAAAATATTAAATAAGTTAGAAAAGCAAAAAAAAATCACTAATGATTATTGTGTAAATCAAAAGTTAAAATTAATCTAGATTCTGATTATAATATCATTCATTTTTATATTTTACAATATTTTTTGCATCTTTACAAAAAATATTAAATCTTTTATCAACATCATTTATTGTAGAAAGTAAAGATTTAGATATAACATTTAAGTTAGATACACCAATAAATTTTGATTCAAATTATAACTATGAATTAGCTCTATTTTATTTTTAAACTTATAATTCTATTTTTAATGTAACTGAAAACAATAGATGTAACTGTTACACATACAAAAATAAAAAATGTATCTCAAAAAATTAAGATAACTCCAGGAACATATAAAATTTCTGATATATCTGCATATATTGAAATGAACTTAAAAGTATAAAAGAATTAGAACCATTAAAACCAGAAGAGTATTATATAAACATTAATCTTAATCCAATTTCTTCAAACTGTGTAATGAAAATACGTAAATATTATATTGTTTTTTTTCTAGAAAATTCAATTGGTGATATGTTAGGATTTGAAAATAAACGTTATACCAAAGGTTATTATGAATCAAAACCAGTGTAAATTTTTATGATAAATAAAATCATGATTGATTGTAATTTTGTTGAAAGAGGTTATATAATGATAGAAGAAAAAATATTATTTTGAATTTTCTTCGAATAGTGTACCAAGAGGATATAGAATCATTGAAAACCTAAAATTTCCAATTTCTTATCCATTAATTACAAAAATATTAATGAAATAAAATTAAAGATATTTTATAATAACAAGAAATTAATAAATTTCAATGGAGAAGAAATCAGTTTCACTATTCATTTGAAAGAAGTTTGAGTTAAGACAAAGTCGGATATAAAAAAGGTTTGATTTTTAAAAAAACTAAAAGAAATTCGAAAGAATGGGAATTTTTGTGATGATTTGTTTAATAACAATTCTCTAAAATTTAAAAATCATTCTAATTTAACACAAATTTTTTGAATGTTAATTATTAGTCTTTCTCAATCTGGAAAAACAATGTTATTATATAATATATTATTTTAAAAAGATTATATTGATTACAACAATTTAATTATTTTTTCTAAAAGAGGTTTTCTTCAAAGAGCGTTAAAATATATTTTAAAAATTTTTTTTGATTATGGTTTATCAAAAGAAGTTTGTCGATTGTTTAAAAATGAAACTAAATATAAATTTATTGAGAAAAACTATGAATATAAAAAAACAAATAAAAATAACTATCTGTTAAAGGAAATGAAATCCAACCTCCAGATAAATTACATAGAATTTACAAAAGTTTTTTTTTTGATGATGTAATAAAGGAAAGAAATCAACATATTATGGAAATGTATGTTACAAGAGGAAGACATAATAAATGTCTTGTAATATATTTATCTCAATCTTATTTTGATTTACCTTTAAGAAGTATAAGAAATAATGCAAATGTTTTAATTTTATTTAGGATTTCTTAGTAGATATCAAATATATTCTAGAATGTTAGCAAGTTTGTTGGAAAAAGATGAATTTGATTATTTATACAATTTTCAAGTGAGGGAAAAATATAAATGTTTTTTTATTAATTTAGAAGAAGACAGGATAATGTCTTCAACCTTTTAAAGTTTTAATTTTTTCTATTAAAATGTCTAAATTAAATATAGATAAAAATAATTATCATCAAGACTTGACAACTCTAAATGGGACTATTTAAAATTTTCTTTAAATCCTACAACTGTGTGGAGACTACGACCAAACAAGACTCCAAAAACACAATCAGCACCCAATTCGTGAACTTATCGATAAACTTTTTGG
>JBBMKC010228446.1:0-11696 GCA_037834085.1 Bipalium vagum | reverse complement strand
ATTTTAAAATTAAATTAATATTTTAAAATTAACCAATACATTAAAATAATGGATATTCGAATATCGAATTTTAAAAAAGACACTTTATAAAAATTTAAAAATTCAAAAATATGTTCAAATACTCACACTTTATATTTCGAATATATCGTCAGTGATGAACTACACTTTATAACTCATTATATCATTAAGTGATAAAAGAATCTTAAATAATTACAAAACAATGGAGATCTGATACAATTTTCGTATATGATAAAAACTTCGTGAATATAAAGGTCCATATTCGATAGATTGAAAGATGGGGCTTAGTTACAGACCTTAACTGCAGAACGGATCATTTTTGTAAATAGGTAAAGATTGGAATATGCCAGGGACACATTATTTTAGTGTGCCGATTAAGACATTGTCTATCTATAAAAGGGTGTCAGGTTGTAAAATCAAATATTACAATTTTCTTTAAAATAAGTTTTTCGTAAAAGTATTACCGATCTCAGTTCATTTAATTTTAATTCAATAAAAAAGTGGTTTTATTTTAATTTTTATTCAAAAAATTAATTTCAGACTTTAAAGTCCATGTTAGTAAAAATAAAAAATAATAACGACAAGGTCAATGAAATTTCCAAAACCAATACTTACGTACCACCACAAGAGCCAGACGTCGCAAAATACGTAGAGAAACATGGCTGCCGAATACAAAACAAAGACCATTATTATACAAATTGGTGGACACGAAACGGTAAAATATTTCCAGTACAAATCAAATGGAATGGTTTTGTGGGAAAACGCTTCCAAGGGTTCGTCAGAATTGACCAAAGGTCGTCGTGATTTTGATACTGTGTCCACCTGCCAAAGAAGCAGGTATATAAATCTACAATCATTGGTACTTTTTTCTTACTTTATTAGTATCTTGTTTAGGAACAGTCAAATCACCTAAAAGATGTTCTCTTTCTGACTTGGATTCACATGGATCTATTTCATCAACTTTTTTGAAAGAGTCACCTTCGGAATTTTGTTGAAAATTAATCTTGAAAAAGGATTTTCTCTATTAATAAAGATTAAAATAAATAAGGAAAGCGCGAATCTTTGAGCCAACTTTTTCATTACTTTTCAACATCTGTGGGCCCCAGAGGTCTTAAAAGTTTCAACCGGTTTCAGAACCCTACGATAACTCATTACTCTACATACTTTTTAAAGCACCTTGTTCTCCTAATTTTATAAAAATGCCCCATAGGAAATTTGGAAGCCACAAATACAAGAGGCTCAGAAATATTGAATAGGGTATGTGGTTTATTAGAGTAAAGCCAGCGGAACGTATTATTAATAAATGCCCTTTAGGTTATTTGGGAATTAATTAGCGTTTCTACGAACGAAAATGAAATAATTCTAAACTGATTGATTTATTAAAGTTGCTTCCATTACACTTAATGCGCTATCCCCAACACGAAGGAGACTGTGATACAATCCTTTTTTGAGAGAGAGGACGGATTCCTTAAAGATGTCCTTTACCCAGACGTGGTTGTTGAAGACCTTTCGTGAAAGGAACTTATACAGCAATTCTCTAAGTACGCTGCACGTTGAAGAAGAATCTCATATTCACGGTACTTTACGTTTTGCAGAGTTCGCTTTGCTACACGCGGCCTGAGATTATCGTATAATAAAATCGAAATTCTTATGTTGACAATCGATAGGTGAATATTGTTAACTTTTCTGCACCAACGTTGCAATAGAATGCATTAAAATAAAGATGTTATTGATTCACTGGGATTTATGAATTCGTAATGAACCACTTCAGTCGGACACCACCAAAATGTTATCAATGCCTTTTTGGATTAGAATTTGGAATAAAACTCTTATTTATACACTTTGATGGACGCTTACAGTCATTCTTAAGAATCCATTTTTGTCACACGATATTTTATTCCTCTGAATTGGCTTTTAACAGGTATCATATCGCAATCGGTCAAGGAAATGAGGTATCCATTTGGCTATTTTATTTCACCTTGGCAATCTATCCATAAGTGCTGGAAAATTGTTGAAATTTTTGTCCGGTTTCATCTGTGAGTTTGACTTAATCAATGCTTTAAATCCATCTTGGTCCACTAAAATTTTGCGTCCAGCACTCTCTTGAAGTCAAAATTACTGTGACCGAATAGAGCAAACCACCAACGCATAGTGGACTCTGAGGCACAACATAAAATAACAATAATTATAAAATGTTAAAAATGGAACACCAAAGCTGAGAATTATCGCTTTGTTTTAATATTAAAAGTTCCGGGACCCGGTTTCAAAAAACTATTGAAAAAAAATTATGAATTTCAGTGACAAGCAAAAGACTGGTGAAGTCGTTACCACTGACAATTATAATATAGAATTTTACTCACATCTAAGATAGCCTTGGGGACTTTGGTTTCATGTTCTGCAGCAACTAATTTTGACACCGAATCAGTTAAAGATTTAAGGCTGAAGCCTTTGGAAACCAATTCCTCAAAAGTACCAAAGGAAACAATACGGCCCTAAACAAAGATTAGTAAGTATAAGCAAAAACAAAAATAATAATTTATTTATCAAATTGCCTTTCAGTCACACTTACTTTGTCTTTTGGGTACGTTGTCAGTACCATCCTAAGTACTATTATATTAGGTTGTTTACAAATGAATGTCGGTATATTTAAATCTCGTTTATTTTGACATGACCTTTGCTTTGCTTTAATTCATATTATATATCATTTTAAAGTGATCGATTTCTGTCAATATTTCTTCATCAATTAATTTTCGATTGGGTGGTTATTAATTTTCAATGAGCAATTATGTATCATTTTCTTATACAATTTAAAACTGGTCACAAGCCCGCGGAATCCAGTTCAAATTATAATGGCGCATTTATTGAACAAACGAATAAAAATCATTTGCCATAACATTGGTTCAAAATCTTTCGAGATGGAGATGATTCACTCTAATATGAGGAAGACCATAGGCGATAGGTGGTCATCAGTAATGTTCAACTAAAGGTGTTGTTGATATAGAGAAAAATCGTCGCAGAACAGTTTGAAGTTGAAGTACATTAAGGTGTTACAACTGGAACGAATTTCGCACCACCTGGCTTAACTTGGTAAGTCAAAAAAATTAAATAAGTATATTTCACACGAATTGAACGAGAATCAAAAAAATATTAAAGTTTGTTCATTTTGCTCAACAATAATTATCTTTTTTTCAAGCGGATTGTGACAAGCGATGAACATCAGTCGACAGCGGTCAACTTGTTGGTTGCACTATGATCAAGCCTCACAACAGCCAGGTGACAACAATAAGCTGATAGTGACTGATTATTGACTACTACTATAATAATAATATATAATGATAACACTATAATACTATTAATAATGATAGAGAAATTTTGAAGTCCTCTTGAAAAATAAAATTATCACTCACCTCACTTAGAACCATGACGTGATCAACATGTTGCAGCAGATGGAGTCGATGTGTGACAAGGAGAACAAGCTTATCTTTAAAAAGGCCCGATATGCAGTCCGCGAAGATCTTGCTTGCAACTGACTCGTCGACCGCAGCTAAGGGGTCATCAAGAAGAAGGATATCTGCATTGACATATGCCGCTCGGGCCAAAGAAATCCGAGCCTTCTGACCTCCACTTAGACAGAGTCCTCGTTGTCCGGTCTTTGTCTGGTCACCACTCTCCATCATTTCCAGATCCTGAAATCCGTCAAATAATCAATTAAAGACGATTTTTAGTGCGAAAAGGAAAGCTGTGAAATCGAACGTCGTCGATGAACAATTATTGTATTTTCGTAAGCAGGATGTTCACAGGAATAGTGCAATGAACACTTCCGCTGAAGAAAAGGTTAAAGTCCTAAGAGCAAAATTACTGGACATTGTTACATAACGACCGTGGAATGGTACGGAAAGTTTTGAAATTATTGTTAATAGAAAAGATGGACAGACTTTTGAAAAGGGATGAAAAGAGAGAGTGGGAATTATGAAGGACAGAAATGAAGTTCTATAAGGTCTATTCATGACTTGCAAAAGGCCAGGTAGAGAGAACGATTTTTTATTACCCTTGCTATCAATTTATTAGTACCCATCACACATCTTCCTGGAAATATATAATCTTCAGCACGATCAAAACAAAATGGCAAAGTACCTGTTGTAAAGTTGTAGCCTTGAGGATGTTTAGATAGGACCCTTCGTCTAATAAATTATCCAGGAGAACGTTTTCCTGAATAGTACCAGCAAATATCCATGGTTGTTGAGAGGTGTAGGACAGAGATCCTCCGTATTTTATGCTACCTTCACTCAAAGGCAGTTCTCCAAGTAAAGCCATAAGCATCGAAGACTTGCCACTGCCAACCTCACCGATAATGGCGCATATTTGTGGAGATGTCAGCTGAAAGGAGACCTTTTTCAGGGTTTCCTGGGCACTGGGATTCTAAAAGTATTTGTGTAAGAGTCAAATATCAAACTGTAAAGATTGTGTAAAAGATTAGACTAAACAATATAGTCTTGGTGGTATTCGGTGTTATCTTTGGAATAAGACCTTGTTAGAGAATAAAGGTTGAGGAGTAAGTAGGAGAGAAAAAGAAATATAAAGATCCAAAGTGATACTGAAGTCCATATTTAGCCAGCAAAAAGACTTTGTCCCTTTCATACAGTCTTTTACTAACAGACGTCTTTCCAAAGGATTGTGGAATTTAGGATTTCTCTTGAGAAGGGTCGGGAGCAAGCGTACAGGAAAGATTGTGATAAAGTATAATATTTTCCCCGACATGCCTTTTCTCTTAAAAATACCTTTGGAAAGGGTGTTTCAAAAAATAATCAGTTCTGACAACTTTCTGGTTGTATGAGGCTGAGGACAAGCTAGGAAGAGATGACCAAGGGATTTCAACGGAAAACGTTTACGACTGTCGACGATGAAAGCTTTGTTAGCAAGGAAAGAGGCTAACAGCCCCATAATAGTTTCGCTTCAAAAATTGCTTTTCCACGGAAATAAGACAAAACATTGAGAAAAATATTCTTTGAAAAGTTAGGAATCAGAGTGTTTAACGGTCGTAGGACAATAGAGGTAAAGATATAAGACAAAATAATAAACAAAAAGGTGTACTTCATCCCAGCGAGCCGAAACGTTATCAAATGAAATAAATCGATCCTCTTTTGAAACGTTACGGTCCCCGTCTTTGCTGTTAGGGTAGATTTGGTCTTCGTATTCTGTCAGAGTGAGGAATTTCTGAAATTAAAACAAGAAATGACGTCCATAACATTTCTAAACGTCGAAAACATCGACTGATATTGATATATATATACATATATTGAACGACTTGGAGGCACAAGATCGATCAATGGAACCGATCCATCCTCCCCTTGAATAATAATTCAAAATTATTAATTATTATTGTTAATTATTTCCAAAAAAATCAATGAAAAAATAAATAAAAAAAATAAATTAAAATAAATTAAAAAAAATTAAAAAAAAAAATTAAGAAAAAAATTTAATTAAATAAAAAAAAAAATTAAAATAAAAAAAATTAAAATTACAAAAAAAATAAAATTAAAAAATATATATAAATAATTACAAAATTAAAAATTTATTTTCAATTTTGAAAACTAAGTGTTTTTTTTATTCTGTCTATAAATTAATAAATTGATTTTTTCTTATTTTATTTCTCAGTATGCCGGTCACACCCGGAACCACTTTCTATGATCAGTGAAAGATACTACTTATAAAAATATCACCAAGCAGCTAAAAAGGACGTCATTCATATTAAAGGGTTTTAGTGAACAAACCAAAAATACAAGAAAAAATCTGACGTTAAAACAAGTTATTTTTATTTGTTCCTTTCTTCTTTCATTCTACAAAATATTTATTTTTTCTTGAAAATATTTTAAATCTAAGAAAAAAAAGAAAAAGTACTACTTAGGATCCTTTCAATTTTATGGGTATTAGTATGATATATATTAGTTCTTATATATTTATATAAGAATTACTATTTTAATTTAATGTGAGTAATTGTTTTATCTCATCAATTAAAGATTCGATTATTATTGACAATTTTAATTAATTAATGCATTTAAACAATGTACTATCAGATTATTAAGCGTAATACTAAATAACAAAAAAAAGAAAAAATAAAAGAAAATAAAAAAGTTAAAACAAATAAAATAAAGAGAAGAGAAGAAAGGAAAATAAAATACATGGTCAATTCATAATAACGAATCTATGTGGGCAAATTTGAGCAATGCGTACAAAAAGCGGGATTTCAAAGGCGACGCAAACAAAAAAAATAACCTGTAGTCTGTCGAATGTGACAAACAGGTCCGTGAGGTGATTAATCCCAATGGAAAAGCGGTCAACAATGGTGTTTCTGATCTGATTGATCAGGATAACCATGATCCAGATCACCTGAAATGGCAGAAACGTTTGACTCAGAAATATGCAGATCAGGAATGACATCATTGCAAAGCGACCGCCAACGAAACGAACGATTATCCATACAGATTTGACGAATTTTCTCAGAAAATTGTAAAGTAATATTTTTCTAAAAATAATATAATATTTTTTCTTTCTGTACTGTCGATAATTGGTTTGTCTGATAGAATAAAAAGGAAGTAAGGAAGGGGGAAGGGAGGAAGAGAGGAAAGAAGGACAGGCAGCTAGGGAAGTAATTATTATACAAATTTTCGCTCTAGGACAAATCAAAGTCAATCAGTTTGGAAATCAATATCTAAATCTTTTTAAAATCTTTCCATTTCAATTATATCATTTGAAATTTGATATTCCTTTTTTCATTGGTCAAAAATAATAATTAAATTAATTCATAGCTTGTTTTAAATTTATATAATTAAAATTTTTTTTGTAAATAGATCAAGCTTATTGGTTTATGTACAATGTGGCCCACGTGAAAGGTATCTGGTATTAAACATAAACAGAGTTGAGAACACCTTTGTCACTGTGTGTACTACTATAGGGTTATCATCATTGCAAGGCTCAAGACAACTAGTGTGTCCAGTTCGTTCTTTATGATAATGTATGTGACAATGGGTATTATCAAGTTCTTTTAAGTTGGATAAAAGTGACAGCCAAACATTGGAGATGATTAAAACTGTTTTATATAAAGATGTCTTGAAATATCTATGTTATGTCTAGTGTCTTCTCTGTGTTATAAATTTTTCTGAATTCTTCACTGTTTTTTGGCTTAGGAAAACCAAACCACACCTTTCTTTGCAACCATAAGTACATGAGGGTCTCTTTGTGTTATTGATATCTCTTTCACTGGAAAATGTATCTTAAACATTGAGAGATAATTTTTTCAGTGTCATCACTCTTGAAAAAGTTTTCGATATGTATTCTCGGTCCATCATAACTGCCATATGAAAATCAAGAGGTTAGAGGTCAAAAATATTTAAGCACGTCTTCTCACAAATTGAAATATCCAATGAAATTTGATTATACAACTATTAATTTATGTTACACTTCCTGAATGGGGGAAAACTTTCTTTATCATCTAAAGTCCCCATAAAGACAGTTTAGTTAATTTTTCTAAGACATTTATATACGTCTTTTCAGATTCAAATTTCTACTATTTCTGGTATGTCCTTTTCATATTTCCAATTAATGAAAACAAACATATTAAAAAGTTTGTTTAAATTAATGTTCTTAGAAAGGAGTGTACATGATTGTTTTATGCCAACTTTAAAAAGATCGTTCATGGTGTATTCCTTAGATACTTCTTCAATTTTTTAAAAAGTTTTTCACTTCAATTCCATTGGTGTAAAATCATCTTTGGTTAACATACCAATAAAGAAATCTATATTGCTGATAGTCCCATTTTGTTTCGTTATTTATCATTACCTTCGGTGTTACTTATAATCCAAAATTGCCAGCAATATTTATTTCACACAAAAATTATGAAATTCAACATCATCCATAATCGGAACAGGAGTCGTTAAATTAATCTCTCTCATTACTGATATCAAAATCCTGACACTTTCCAGAAACCATTCGAAATTGAATGCACTTGTTTGTTCGTTGAAATGGCATTCTTATTCATAGCTGAGCATATTGAACATTTTCTTGATTTAATCTGTCTAACTACAAGGTGAGTAGAGACCCTATTTGAAATCTTCCACGTCTGTTTCTCATGATAATACTGAAGCCAACTTCATCGAGAAATATAATTATTTCTTCCGCTATAAATGATGGAAACTTTGAGCATATTCTTTTCTCGTGGCTTTTGTATCATAGTCAGTTTTTCTTAGTGAAACTAAATGTAATCGTTTCAATGTATGTATAACTGTGACAGCTGATACTGATGTATCAAAGGTTCATAGAATTTTTTGCATATTTTCCTTAGACTATACGTACAGTCCTCATCGAGCCATACTTATAACATGTATAGATAGAAATCTTGAGCGCTTCTTTCCTTCTTTTTCAGCTTCGGTTAACTGAAATTTCCGCATAATACTGAACAGTGTAAATATGGTGGTAAAATGGTTCTTCAGCAGGTGCATTTCTTCATCTCAAAAAATTACTAAAAAATAATATTTCCTATTTAAAAATATTTTGCCGTTTATTTCGACCGCCTCCATTTTTATTTTATTAATTTATTTAAACAAATAGAATTTATACATCAACAGTATTAACTTAAAAAGAATTCATTAGAATTCCACAGGACTTTTCGTATGACTTAATACACAGAAATGACACTACTAAATATTGCACATACCTTCTTAATTTTTTAAGACTCTTGGCAAACATCGGTTCCCAGCAGAACATTTTTACTACCTGAATTCCATTTATGAGTTCCGATATCAATTTAATTCTCTCGTCAGTTAAAACAGAAATCCAAGACCTTAAAAAGAGAGAAAACATTAAAAGATATCAAAACAAGACAGAGAAAAATGACTACCTTAATGATAAAAAGACTTTGCCGAGACCGATTTGAATTGGTATGAGAATAACGAAAATCAAAATGGCAGCTATCGCTCCATTCTTAGAGTAGGTGTACAAAATGCCGATCGCTGCTACGGCAGTGAAAGGGCCCAACCAAATGTAATGCAACTGGCAGATGGCCTACATTGCAAATATTAATAGGAACAAGAATAAGGATGATTGATGTTGAGAGAAAAAAAAGTTACCACTTCGAATTTCTGAAGATCATTGGACAAAAGGTTTATGATATGACCTGTTGTGGTTTGTGCTACCGATTTCTGATTCAGTCTCAACAGCTGTTATTAGGAAACAGTAAATGAAAAATAATCAATAAAATTAAAGATAAAATTAAAAGTAACGGTGGAAAAAAAATCAAAAATCGATTAGGGAAGATTCTTTCAATTATCCAGACAAAGTCCCATCCATCTGACAAGAATATGATCATTCTTTCGTATTCACCGAGCAGAAGAATTTTTATTTTATTTTTCCACCTCGACAGTGTGCCATGGTGTAAAGAGACATGGTGAGATCTGTGATTGGTTGAAATAATCATTTCAGTTTAAGGACAGTACACAAGGCGTAGAAATGAATCTGAGTTCACGATTTATTGTTTTTTATGTTGGGATCATTGCCAAAAACAGGTGCACTCAATAATAGCCCAAAATCACAAATTAGTCTTTAAAATATCTGGTTCTATATCTCAAATAATGTGGAAAGTTTCAATTGACGTCATCTTTTATGTTTGATTTTTTATGGATTTGAATCAATTCATAGGGAGCACATCTGCCCAAATTACTTCACCTTTCCAATCTTTTTAATGTGTGAAATCGTGGTGGGTCATGTTCACTTCCACTTGTAGAACATCATCATCAAATGAGATCAGCGGCTTTTAACGGACTTGGAAGAATTTCCAAAACCATAGACTTATTATTCGTTCGCAGCAGATATCGGATCCGATTATCTCATTGATTTCTTTGGCTGCTGTCCGAGCATTATGACCTCTTTTGAAAAGGAGAAATATCATGGTTGTGCGATGTGTTCAACATTCACCTGTGGCACCAGTGATCATAATTGCAACAAATAACAATAAAATAAAAAATGATACTACTATTAATACTACTAATAATAGAAATAATAAAACAATAATAATAATATTACTAATAATAGTAATAATAACTATATTGATGACAAATGCAAACTAAAACAAATTAAATTAATCAAAGGTTGCCTTGCGATAGATCAATCCCCCAAGACCGATTTTCATCTGCATTCCAATTCGAAACGTGTGAAAAAAGTACGTATTGCGAAGGAGCACCACACCAATCACCGTGACCATGAGCAACGAAGCGTAACCGATGGACGGCCACAAATTTCCGTCCACGTCCTGAGAGAGGAACAGCAGCCTGCCGACAATTATCGATTGAGAAAGGTTGAGACAGTTCTGCGTTCATTAAACGATCGATTTTTAGATAATAATTATTGATTTTTAAAAAATTTTCGTAAACTATTTATAAATCTAACGAGAAATATTCCAAACCTATGATGGTTTCAATCGATATATTTTTGTATTTTTTAATTTAATATACAGGGTGGGCCAATAGTCAATTAATAATGAAATAAATCAATGATTTTTTTTCTAATATATTCTTTAATTATTGTTTTATCAGAATAACGTACATAAACAACAACATTAATTATGAATAAATTTACATCGGAAGAAAGAACGAAAATAGAAGTATTTCCGAAAGACAATTGAAATTTAGAAGATTTTACAAAAAATGGAATTCGCCCTCCGGTCTAACCATTTACGCACTGGTGCAAAACTCTAAAGGCCCTGGGACATTGGCAGATGTCAGTAAAGATCTTCAAGGAATAATAGTAATATTGAGACTGTAAGACAGAGTGTAAAGGAGGACCCAAAAACTGAAAGTCAAAAACGGTTTACTCAGTTAAACATCAGTCGGTCATCATTGCGCAGACTTTTAAACAAAGATTTACAAACATAGGATACAATAACATTCAATTAGTCCAAAATTTAAATCCAAATGACTACCTATTACACCTACAATAAAAATGATTGTGATGGTTCGTTTTTAGAAGTCCATGGATGAGTGATGATGATCATTTCCACTTTCTCGGCTACGTCAACAAACAAAATGCACATTATTTGGGTACTATCAATCCAAAGTTTTTACACGAACACTCTTTGTGTGCTGTTTCCACGAGAAGAATCAATGGTCCTTATATTATGAAGAAAACGGTATGACGGTTATGATGAGTGGCGATCGATATCGAAAGATGATTCAAAGTTTTTTCATACCAAATCTTGCAAATGAAGTTGAGAAGGCCTGGCTCCAACAGGATGGGGCCACAACTCACATCAACAGAGCCACAATACAACTCCTGACTTCAAATCTTGTCAATCGATTAATATCGAAAAGTTCAAACTTTCGATAGCCTCCTAGGTCGCCGGTTTTGACAGTTCCTAACTTTGCTTCGGGACTATTTGAAAGACAAAGTTTATGTTAATAAGCCCCAAACATTAATTGAATTGAAATACAACATATGATCCAAAATATAAGCAATACCGACGTAAACCATGCAGCCAGTAATGGGAAATGTATTAAAAAGAGCACAAATTTGCGAACGCTCTGGTAGTAAACCCTGTATTTTCACTATTATCATGGCTATTATTATTATTATTATTATTATTATTATTATTATTATTATTATTATTATTATTATTATTATTATTATTATTA
>JBBMKC010228435.1:0-11697 GCA_037834085.1 Bipalium vagum | reverse complement strand
TAGAAATATATTTTTATGAATAAAATAATATTTATAAATTCCTAAGTTTTTGAAAATAATAATGTGAAAAAATTCTTTATTTGGGAGGAAAGAAGAGCAGGATAAATTAATGTAACTTTAGCTTTAAATTAATATGAATAAATAAATATATATAAATAAATAAACTTTAAATCAGTTAAATAAAATAAATGTATTAGTCTTTATAAAAAGTGCTGAGATAATTAATAATAATAACAAATGTCTTAAAATATTTAATACCTTACCCATATATTTGACTAGACTAAACACTGTGGCACTTTTAATAGATTTATTTGAACAGAAAGAAATGGATTTAAATGTTTTTTGACATTATTTATTAAATGGATAAACAAAGAACAAAAAAAGTAATTATGACAAATTTTAAAATAATTAAATGATAAATTTTTATAAACATTTGATCCTAATTCTCTCCGTGGCACTTTTGATAATGAGGTAAATATGACATTAAACTTTTTCAATTATAAAGTTAACTTATTAATTATTTATATTTTTGAACGGGAAATATATTAATCTCTCTGTAAACATCCCAATTTTTTACAATTTTTTAAGGCGTTAACTTATTTCATGTTCCTTTAATTATATTATTTTTCCATATTATTTATTTTCCGCCAGCGTTGTTCATGAATAAGAGTCCCGTACTCTCTTTTGTCACTTAATAAAAATTAAATTATTAACAGTTCAAAAATTTTAAAAATTTTCTGAATTTAATAATTAATTTAAATATTAAAAAATTATTTTCTTATATAAATTATATAACCCACACATTTTTAATAAAGCTTCAAATGATAATGTTTCGAAAAATAATTATCATTTCAAAAGTATGATAATCCTAAATTGATTATCCTTGCTTTACATGATTAGTATTATATAAATAAAACATCAAACGAAAATATTCAACATAACATATACTAATTTAATTTAATTTTATGTCTTAATAATTATATTAACTCACATATTATATTATTTTCAAGTTTCGTTGAGATTTTTTTATATAATTGTTTGGTCTAATATTCAGTTCATTCGTCTCGTACGTAAATCTTGCACGATTTCCTGCGTGCTGCAAAAAGCATGGATTCCCATATATTATCTTGCAAAATCCACATGGTAGCTCGCTAGGTGGACAATTTTCGAAATATTATACGAAATATATAAAATTTGAAATTTTTCCATTATTTTTATTTTTTACCCACTATTATTTCAAGAAAACACTTATTCAGTCATCGATGTTTCATGTAAGCCTCGGTCCCCTTGAAATAGTTAATAACCTTTCGTGGTAGTCGTTATCTTCGTACACTTTTTCCATTTCTTTTGTTTAGAAGAAAATGTTTCACGAATACTTTTATTGACTTCATTAGATCTTCTTCACCTTCCACCATCTCTTTAATTTTCACAGTTTCTGATTTCTTAAATTGTTAATGCCAATCAAATCGACAGACATTGTCACGGTGCTTTTTCATATTTTGTTTTATAAATGTGTTATTTTATGTCGGATTTTGATTAGATTAACTTAGAAACATATTTCCTTTTTGTGTGTTGTTATTTAAGCAATGCTAGGAATGGTTCGCTTATGTTACTTGTTGTTTGTGCAGGATTTTTCCACGGCGGAACTCGTATCCAAAAATGCATTGTAATTTGTATTTTTCAGTTTTCAGTTAAAAATAGATTTATTTCAGATAAACAAAGAAAACATTTTGAATACAAATATTAACATAAAAAATGCTAATTATTTTGATAAAATAAATCTCAACAACTAATTTTTGAAAGAAATGATTAGTCTAAAAAAACGACAACTCTATAGGTAAGCATCTAATATATTATTATACTTAAATATATATTATAATTATAGAAAATGAATAATTAACACCAGGAACATAAAATAAAACCTTTAATTTAATCTCAAACAAACAAAAATTATGCCATTTCATATTTTACTTAATTTTTATAATATTTGTAGATTTTTTGATTCAGCTTCAAGTAATAATAGTTTCAGCTGATATAATGCGTATGTGAATGGCAATTGAATAAGGAAATATATCAAACTGTAACAATTAATAAATTATAACGTCTTTTAATATTATCATGGATTTCAAAGCCTTCCAACACCTGATTTCCATCCATTTTAATAACTAATTGAATTTTGGCTCTTAAATCAAACCAAAGGATTTTTGATATAACGATTTTTTTACCAGCTCGACTTTCATCTTTTTTGTTATTTCTGTCACATATCCTTTATTATGGAGGAGATATTCTTCGTTAATTTGTGAATATTTGATTGAACATATTTAGAATACATTTTCAAATGATTAAGAAAATATCATTTCAAGCATAATGTGGTTTTAAAAGAAATTTAAATAATCTTTTAACTTAAACGTAAAAATAACAAATAAATAATATAAGGTATATAATAATAATTTATGTATTATTTTAGAATATTTTTTCAAATGATAATAAAAAATAATAAATAAATAAAATAATAAATAAATAAAAAAAAATTTTAAAAATATATATATAAATAAAAAATAATAATAATAATAAAAGTTGAGAGCATCGGATGTCATCATTAAAAACTTTTATATTTTGATTTATGAATTTTAATTTATTTAATAAAAATTGAGAACAATTTTCTATAATAGGGTGTGAAATCTCCATGAGATCCAAAGTGGAACATTTCTATAAGCTCGAGAAATTGAGATATTTATTTTGTAGTGAAAAATAATGTTACATTGGGAATTTTTTATTTAAAGGAAAACCCAAGTTTTCCAAAAGTTCCCCGGTCTGTATATCTTATGTTATAATATCCGGTTCTTTTGCAGAATTCTCAAAACGTCCTTAATCTTAATTTGATGACAGTCACCAAATGATCAAAAACATTATTGAAAACGCCATTTCAATGAATGAACGATGGCATATACAAAATCCACTCTACAATTGAACAGAGGATTTCAATTTGACGTAGATTGAAAAATCGTTTGTGAGAACTGAGTTGGATTAAATGAAAAGGATTTCTTTAAAGGGATTACTCTAAAAATAAATAAATAAAATTTTCTTGAATTCTTTTGAAGAAATGTTCAATTTTCATACAAAAATTAATTGGACCAAACCTCTTATGTTTATATATTTCTTGAATCTATGGATTCTGAAACCCAGAACGTTATGTGTGATAACATTGATCTACGTAAAAATTTTTTTCACCAAAATGTACATTTACTTTTACCAAATAAATAATATTTTTTTCATCATGTTCCATTTAAAAATATAAGGACAGGTCTTGGAGTGACGATATCAATCATTATGTTCCTGCTACTGCCAGTACTTGACTTGGTAAAAATTGAGTATTTATGTACTATCAAATCTTGCACAGCCAAAAAGGACTGATCTCTCCATGGTAATGCGAGAGGTGGCCACGTTAAGGTAAAATTAACATTGTGTAGAATTTGTAACAATTATTGTCAAAGATTTCGTTATTAAACCAATTTATTCTTCTCTTTTGTTGATACCGGACCAAAGATAATTAGAGATTTCTTTACATTAAATTGAAAGACTTTTTAAAGCATCCTTAAAGAGGCTATATATTCTTATAATAATAAAATAAATATTCCTGAGTTTTGTTAAAATGTAATTAGAATTACAGAAAAATTGAAACGTTGTCCCTAAAGAAACATCGAATATGTGACTTGAGACTAACAAGGTTTTTGAATTTTATATCATAATAACACTATTAATAACAAATGTTGCATAAAAAATGAATGGATCAAGATATTAGATAAAGGTAAACAGATTTAACGTGATCCTGAAATCCGTTACTTATAAGCAGAAGTTATATTTTTTGTTGACTGCAAACCTGATTATGTAGTCCTGTCTCGTATATATGTCAGGTCCATTTTAAAACAATAATATATTTTTTGTTTACGTTTCTGAGAATTTTTTTGGACACTCCAATTCTTATTGTAAATAGCAATTGGTTCAAATCTGCTAAAAATTTTCAATTGACCGCTCTACAGGGACATTTGCCGGTTTATTAGCTTTTTCTACAAAGGTCACGTTCTCATCTCTTAAGTACTCCAATACCTTTTTAGTGTACTGAGATGAGGCTAGTCCATTTATTATAATTAATTATTATATTAATATTAATAAAACAAAAAAGAAGTTTAAAAAATGTTTGCTTAAACAAAACCACATTTTTTTATGTATCGGAAAATAAAAAATCTCAACCTTGTACATGGATGAAAACGTAATCCTTCCATAGCCTGGAAAGGGTATAGGTAATCGAAAACAAGACATCTAAGCAGGAAATAAAAATCTAATGTTGATGAGCCTTTCAAATCATAATAATGAGTCTGGAAGGCCGTAAATAACATGAAACGAGTGAGAAAATGTTAACAAGAGAAATGCAATTAAGGTAATTAAAAAAAATAAGTATCTGATCTAATTTTTAATTAAATAGACAATTTAATTAGAAAGATGAGAGTTCAAACAAAATGATATTTAATAATTAATTCCAGGGTATCTGTTATTTTAAAACTGTTATGTAAATTAGAATTAATTGTTTTAATTTATTAAAATATTTTCAATTTTAGAAACCTAAGCCGTTATTTGTTTTCGTTAGCTGAAAAATACAATATCAATATTTCAATATTATTTTTCCACATGAAACTGGGGAGTTTATTAAAACAATAATCTAAAATTAAATGAAATATTATATAATAATATCCGTTAAAATCCCATGTTTTAATAATA
Organism: Bipalium vagum; assembly: GCA_037834085.1. Lineage (NCBI taxonomy): Eukaryota > Metazoa > Platyhelminthes > Tricladida > Geoplanidae > Bipalium > Bipalium vagum. Next base: position 6,921 of record JBBMKC010228435.1, on the reverse strand, counting down.
AAACGGGTTTCTTTTTGTAAACAATACCATTTTCATTTACACATTCAACGAATGACGATTGCTGGGAAAAGAAGTGGAAAAAGAAATAATTCTTAATAATAAGATGTATATATTCATTTGAAAAAGTTAACAATTAAACTTACGTAACTACGTTACCATGGAAACAGTAACGTTTAAACAACTTTTCCAGTAATATTAGAAAATTTCCCATTACATTGCGGCATTTCCTCTTTCATCATGTTTTTGTTTTAAAGAATTCCTCTTCATATATCAATGGGTGTGATAATCATTTGAAAAGAAGATCAGAAAATTTTCCCTATTTAAAATATTCTGCATTTTTCTAATCATTTTACCTTATCAATTGACATTCCTCTTAAATGTTCTAGATTGTGTCATATCCGTATATTAGCGGTAATTATATCCTTTTCGGGAAGAGAATATTATCAAAAAAAACTCGACATTTGAAAATAAATAAATGCAATTTGTGAATTAATTGCGGAAACTGGAAAGCATCTCCAGAAAGATTTGCGGGAAAATCTTTCGACATTTTCCGATATTTTCCAACGGCTTTCTCGTTGCAAGAGACTCTCTTCGGTTGTTGAGATCTCTTTTTTCTCTGTTTCTTTTCGAGAGATTTTGGAGAATATTTTCATTTATCAGAAATGGAAACATGTTGAAAAATGCTGCGTTGAGAATTCACTGAACATCAACTGAACATTCATTTTTCCGCAATAATTTCGTAATTAGATGGGAAAAAATGTTAATTTTCAATAAATCATGCAACAATTTCCGCGAGCAGACAAAAATTACCGAATAATAAAGTAATCAAGGTAAAATGCAGACGGTGTTTTAATTAAAATTTTCTGGATAGTGGCTTTGAGAGCTGGTTAACAATCAACCCACTTGATTATCCCTGACAGAAATTTTACATTTTATCTGTACTATGTACTCTTGATCTCTGTGATATTTTCAAGCTGGATAGTCTCAATTATTTCAGAACCAGAAGAAAAACGTACAGCAGATTTTATACAGTACGAAAATAGATAATTTACCAGTGAGATAAGCCCAAACCATCATTCAGAACATTGAGAGGAATGCTTAAAAATATAAGGTTACTGTCAGCTATATTAGATGTTTATGGGAATGTTTTCCATAAAACATCATTTACTCATTACAATAAAATGGAAATGTTTCAAATCTATTTTTTACGGGATATATTAGTGACATTATATTTTTTATTTTTAATGCAATTGTATCATTTTAAACACTATTCCTGATAAACTATGTTTCCCATATGTTTATACTAACGAATTATGACTTTCAAAAGCGATTTTCTTAGTAAAAAGTAGTTTAACAAAACGTCCCGCAAATGTTGTTTTTGTGCCAGTTGACATATTTTTCCATGTTGGATTATAGAATGATAAATATTTAAACAAGGAATTTTTATATTGAAATTAACAGATATTTGTTGACAGCTTCAAATAACATATGTATCATGAATTTATTCCCACACATATTTCAATTGTGGCGTCTTTATTTTGAATTCGGAAACTTATTCACACACTTAATATTATCATATACAATTACAATTATTGTTTATCAAGATTATCATCTTTAACTTATTATTACTTTGTACTATGCATCATGTATCCATTTGTTTTCTAAACGTTTTATTTTTCTGCCTTTTCACGTGTATAGGACTTTGTTTTAATTGAAGATTTTTTCAGTACATTTTTTCAATATATAATTGACCGAAAGTGTATTTTACCAATTGTAAAGATATAAAATATTGCTTATGAATAAATGAAATCTTGATTAACCTAATACCGTTAATATATAAGAGGTAGCGTGTTTTTTTGGTTGTAAAAAAATTAGCAGTCCTCCAAGTATAAATACTATATAAATAAAAACTATAAATATACAATTATTATTCATTCCTATATATCAATAAAGAATTTATTAAATCAATCTTTCAAATTTTCAAAGGCTTTTAAATGAATATAATTCTCCCATCATAAATGGTTGAATCCAGAAAAAGTTACACCGTAGAATATAAGAATTTTATTGTAGAGGAGTCCTATCAATTTTCTGTAAGGAAAACAACCTTAACTTAAAGAGATGGAGATTTGCTTATTCAAACCTATGCAAGTCGGTTGCAGATAAGAACAATAAGAAGAGAAAGGTTAGGACTGGAATGACATTACCAACAAATGAGAGATAAGAATCACTTATCAAAGATAAACAGGGATCAATTGAAAGTTTTAAAAATCTTTTTTTTGAAAATGCCGCAGAAGAGGACAATTTAATTGTGTTTGATGACTATATTTTTTTTTAACATTTGAGATATTATAATATTAAACTATATTATGATTTCGGTAAAAAATATAAGCGGTCCTCCAAATATCAGTAGAGCCCCACTTTTTTCATCGGAAAATAATATAAGCGGCTGCTTATAATAGGAAAAAACACGGTACACTATAAAATTTAATTATTAACAATTGTTTTATTTTGTAATTAATCTTAAATTATTCTTATTGATAAATAAAAACAAAAAAAATTTTTAAAAATGATAGTAACATTTTAATTTTAATTAATCAATTCATTTTTATTTCATTTCATTATTTTTAATTTTATTTTAATATAAAAAATAATAATAAAAATAATATTATTATATTAATATTATTAATATAATTAGGTGAAAGATGTCAGTAAAAATATATATAAGGCACTTGTGCCACCCAGTAAAGATCCGCTGTATTCAGAAAAATTTATGGATCATATTCCTTTGCGTTAAGAGACTCGGATAACTGAAAAAAATTTGTTTACTTAATGGTGATCATCTTGAATGAATAAATAAATTTAAAATCCTTGATTCCATTATTTTATAAAGTTAAGGGGAAAATATTAAATTACTGAAATTACATTAGCTAAGGGGTGATAAACTATAGTTTGTTTATAATATTTCTCAAGATTACATCAATTATTAAATAACTTGGTCTCCCGGGATTCATGATCAAATTTTTAATGAATATTAAGATATTTATTTGAGAAATTTCAGCTAATAATATAGAGTAATTAGTAATAGTACTAAATAATATTAATCCTCATATGTTAATCTTTTAATATTATTTTTTTATTAAAAGCAAGCGAAATATTATCACGTTGCGGTAACAATATTTTAATTTTTTAAAAATCATTTAATATTATTATTATTATTATTATTATTATTGTTATTATTATTGTTATTATTATTATTATTATTATTATTATTATTATTATTACTATTATTATTATTGTTATTATTAAAATGACAATCAGAAAATATTGTACATAAAAGTAATTATTTTACTTAATTAAATAATATATTTCATTTAGAGAGATAACAGAAAAAAAATTATTTCAAAAGTACATATGAAATATCAAATTTTTCAAAAAATAAAAGTAAAATTAAAACAAATTAAAACAATTTTTCCTTTAACTTATGAAATAATTGAAAAATTTAATATGTAAAATATTATAAAAAACAAAATCAATTAGAATTATAATATTTTTTAATTGAAGAATTTCTTTTGGAAACTTATTTTTTTTAAAACTTATACAATACTTTAACACTTTGTTTTAAAAATTATGACATTAATACTTATTCCGTTTCCGTTCAAATGATTTGGAATATTTTTCATTTTATTTTATTATTGTGATCCTTGAGAGTGGAATTAATGTTTAGTGTGATTTTCTGATTAAATGTTGGCTTTTTAATGCATTTTATTATTTGCTTATTACATAAAGAATACATTTTCAAGTTGTATAATATATTTAATAATATTGAAACGTAAAACTTGAAGAAATGAGAGTTGTACTTCAAATATGAGGTATTTCAAAAATATTGGAAAACATAAAAGTCAAAAAGACATCTTTTACGAATGAACCATGTCAAACGAAACCCCTATGAGACCCATAACAGTTGTGGACAAAAAACCTGTGTAAGTGAAATTGCAGAGAATGTAAAGAATGTTACACACATTGTGGATCACCTTTATGAATGATAATCAAACAATTAGTTATCTTTAAAAAACATGTTTTTATGTGGTTTATACATGTGATCATCAGGAAAATAAATCCATTATTTTTTAGAATACAAATTGATTAAACATAGACTCTTACAAGGATATTTAAAGATTATGAAGGCACAAATCTTTTTTTGGATCAAAGAAGTTGTTGATATAAGTTAGATATCACAGATTATTACTGCTTACTGAAAAGTTATGAAACTATAATTATTGTCAATGTATTGACAAAATAGATGGAAAACTGAATCAGGTACACCCTATTGTAAGACATTAAAAACCCTAGGTTTAAGTAAAAGTTATTCATAATAATATCATATTAATTTATTCGGATATGATCTATGGTTGTTTTAGGGAAAAGAAGATAAAAGAACCTCCTATACACTTTTCCTTCCAATATTATTAAGTGGTTTGTTCATTCTACAAGATTGGAAAAAGTTTATTAAAATAGTTCAACCTCAGCTCTGAAAAATAAATTATTCCTTAAAAAACACAAAATAAAAGAAAAAGAGATTACAAAACAAGGTTCATTCATAATATAAATGGGCAATAATTAATGAATTTTTCTGGTACCTTAATCTTAATGGTAGAGATATTACCAAGGTCTTTTTAAAATCATAAAATTCAACGATTTTCTCCGAAAGTTTTTCAATAATAAACATCTTCAAAGAAAAATAATATTCTGCAAATGATCAGCAAGCCTTCTTGCCTTCCTCTATGTAAAACTTCATCTTTGATTAGTAAATCTATTGTTACTTCAATATTTGTATGCTGCACTGTTCATGAAACTTTCTTCTCGCAAAGCTTTATTAAAACATTTTTCTATGATGTGTGAAGGTAACTATCAATTTAAAATTAATGAAGTAAATAAATCCCCTCCAAATTCGAAAAAAACTAATACCAATTCCTTTTTGAGCTGCTTTTGAACTGAGCTGATAGCCTCATTTCACTCTTTGAACTGGTCTTTGGTTTCAGGGTTTCATTTCAAGCTTTATCACATATCAGATACATGAGCTTCTAATTTTAAATATTGACACGTGAGATAGCTCGATTAAAATTAGTGAATACATTTACTGCAATTTTACATATCAGGCCAAAAAATGTCAACTATCCTAGTAATAATATTAATAAAAATAATAAAATATTTCATTCGTTATATTTTTGTACAATAATACAATATTGCTGTAATGTGGTGTTTCCACAGAAACAATAGGGATATTTACTGATAACAAAATTTACATGATATAAAATTATAAAAAAAACTGTAATAGCAGCTACAGGAATAGAAATGAGAAATAATTTTTAAAATAATCGATAATATAAAATTTACATTGTTTTATTTTACAATATATCGTTGGATAAAAAGTCATTTTAATTATAAAATTCATATATTTGCAAAAATAGAAAAAAATTCTTATTCTATTTATTACTATTAAAATATGAAGCAAAATAATTGTACTTATAATTTTTTCCAATTTTATATATATTATTTATTTATATATAATATTCAGTTTTATTACATAACTACCAGGTCAAAACATTAGGCAAAACTATATGTACTTGTACAATATTACATGTTTGAAATAATAATTCTATTTAATCCTCTCTTTATTCCAAAGAGAGGCTCATATCACCAACAAAAAGTTATCATAAACATCCTGAAAACATTTACGAATGATAATATTCTGATCATAAACAATAGCGAGATAAATGGTTCATGATAAACATTTGTAATACAATATATAACAATTTCAAATTGAAATAAATCCTTAATGACTTGGTACCCCTTCGATGTTTTAGTTATAATTCAACCTAAGCCCAGTTAGGATTTCAAATCAGACCTAACAAATGTTTCAGAACTCTTTCTGAATCAAATTTAATGTTAATTAATTCCTGTTTACTATCCACATAATCCTTTATCTTGTGTAATGTTTTTTTTAGAGAAAAATCAATATTTTTTCACAAGATTAATTTTATGGCATCTCGTAAAATATATTTTGAAAAAATATTCATTTTCTAATGTCTGAATTTTTTCTAAATCTCAAATTAAAATGTTTTTTTGTAAAAATATTTTAATTTTAAAACTAAAAATAAATTAAGAAATTTCTATGATTAATAACTGGTTATTAAATAAATATTAATTATTATTATTATTATTATTATTATTATTATTATTATTATTTTTTTTTTATTATTATTATTATTATTATTATTATTATTATTATTATTATTAAAAATTATAAAATTTAGCTAAATGAAAATTATATAAAAAACTAAAATGACTTTAATTACTACATCTTCCTACTTCATTAATTATATTATATTATTATTATATCCTTCACCAAAAGAATATGAAAAATAAATTTTGAGAACCATCACCTTATGGTGATTTTTTGTAATCAAAGCACAAACGATAAACGACAAAGTAGCTTAAAAACAAATAAACTATGCATTGACAAATTGATATTGCAAAGTAAATTAATGAACACAAAAATACAGTAACAAGTATTTCATAAGATTTTTGTTTTTCCACATTATTGGCCATTTACTGAGACCTTGAAGGCAGCCAAACTAAGTTTTCTACCAAAAACCTGATCAGTAATTTCTTTTTAACTGCACATTCATTTTATCTCTACTCTGTCTTTCTTAATACTCTTACCTATAATCAAATCCATATCAATATTATAATATACTCTACAAAGGTGTGCATTTGAACAGTTACACATATACATATAGAGGGTGCGTGCGATATTTTCGGAATAAATTTGAACGTTAAATATTACAATGTTATTTTAATTTTGTCATTAAAAATTTAAATCAGTTTTATATAAAGAAAAGTATGTATTACAAAAATCCA
>JBBMKC010228424.1:0-11697 GCA_037834085.1 Bipalium vagum | reverse complement strand
GCAGTAGATTGCCACAGAAGTGAGAGTGAGAATTATTATTATTATTATTATTATGATTATTATTATTATTATTATTATTATTATTATTATTGATAGGTTTTATTGACTCTTCCCATAAATTAATCATTAAATAAATAAGACCAGAGTACTTTTTAAAATCTGTATATTTATCACAATTATTTAAACAAACAGTTTAAATTATTATCTAACACCACCTCGTTAAAAGCTTTCTCTTCTCCTCCACATTACGCTCCAAGGTCCGATAAAACTCATCTCTGATTCTATATCTTCTTGGATGTATTTTTTCTATCACATTGAATGGTTCCACAAAACGACTGTCCAGTTTTCTTCTATTTTCAGCTTTTATTAATAATTTTTCTAAAATATGGAAAATTATTTTTGTTTTTTCCTGCCGTTGTTGATTAATCATTTGAAAACTACTATTTTCAAAAAGTAAGGTGACTTATAAATGGGAAGCTCAGACAAATGTTGGAGTCCAAAACATGTTATTTCTATACTGTCAAAACATTCACCTATATTTTTGTCAAATTTTATTTTGATATGTCAAATAACAAATAAGTAATAGTTGTTTATTTAAATCAATTAATTGACTTAATGTCTATTACAGAGCAAAGAAGTTGCATTAAACTTTGTTCAAAAAATGAAATCAATTAATGCACACAGAATTTGGTGATCAATGCTTATCCAGAAAAAATATATTCAAGTTGTATAAATTGTTCGGAGGTAATAAATCCATAGAATGTGAAACTCGTTCTGGTCGTCCATCAACATCGATAACACCGAAATATGCAAAAAATTAAGGACAATATTATGGATAATCGTCATTTCACAGTAAGAAAGCTTGTAGACGATATAGTCATATCCATAAGTTCAGTGTATGTAATTTGAAGTGACTTATTGGGCCTTAAACGGTTGTCAGCTAAGCTGGTAAAAAAATAATTGGATATTTTGCAATAATATTCGAGTTGATGTTACTAAAGAGATGCTGGAGCAAATATGAAATGATCCAAAATTCATCAAGCATATTATTACTGGTTACTGACATGTTCTTACCACTTTGATATGTTGACAAAACAACAGCCTAGTGAATGACGTATTCTAGATGAATCAAGACTTAAGAATTCGTCAAACGCATTCAGAAATCAAGACTCTGTTAACAGTTTTTTAATGGATTATCAGAATTTACAATTCATCAATAGTTTCTTGTAAAAGATTGTACCGTAAATAAAGATTATTATTTACAAGTTATGCGTCGTTTACGTAAGGCGATTCGTCCAAAAAGACCAAATTTGTGGGCAGATAAATCATACTTTTACAACAAGACAATTCCCCTTCTCATAATGCAATTTCTATCCGTAAGATTTTAGTCAATAATTCAATAAATATATTTTGCATACACCATATTCTCCAGTAATGTCAACTTGGAACTTTTTTCTATTCAATCGATTAAAGAAACCACTTTGAGGAACTAGATTTGATTTGGTTGAATCAATAAAACAAACTCGAAAGACGAACTTATGATCATACCGGTCAATTTGAACAATGCTTTCTGAGTTGGATTAAACGTTGGTTCACATTTATCGCAATGGGAGGAGAGTACTTTGAAGGAGACAAATTAAATAAATATTGTTTTATTTTAACAGTCACTTTACTTTTAGAAAATAATAGTATGTGTTACATTTGCCACTCTTCACGAAATATTTTCTTTCCGAATATTATTTCAACTGGATTTCTACCTGTTGTCTACTGTACTGTAGCATTGATAGTAAATTCGATATCTGGAAGTATGGAATCCCGTTTAGTCTTTTCTTAACTTTGGAGATGCCTTCATCCACTCTCTTAATGTTAGAAATTGTTGCTGTTATGATGATAAGGACTTGATATTGAAATTGCTTGCAAGCGTCCATCCATTGTCTAAGGTTATTTTCTTTGGAACTCCAAATATCAAAATTCACTTTTCTTTTAAAGCTTTACACATGGCTTCTATAGTATTGTCTTACAATTGCAATTAGTTTTATGTATCGGCTGAAATAATCAATAATCGCTAAAATATACCTCTTTCCATCTCTTGTCACTGCGAAATGGCTCTGACGAATTTATCGGAATGGTTTGCTCTTTTATTTTTATCGTTTCATGGTTTTGCTTCTTTTCCAGTCCTCACAATCATCAATAACTTCTCTAACACATTCCAACTTGCATTGCACATCGAAAATTTTCGCAAATCAGAAGTTACTTTGTCTGCGTGTGAACATGACATGAACATCTTATGAACATGAGATGATAAATTCTCTTTGATTTTTCGCCGGGATCCATGAACTTTTACAATCCAGAAGATAAATCTTTGAATTGTCATTATAGATCTTTGAAGCATCCTCATCATGGTCGTTCAGCATTGGCTTCAACATATTAATTTATCTTACTTGATTTTTAGGTCTCTTTGAGTCCTTATGTTTTATTTAACATTGAATACATTGATCACATCTTGTTCTTGACATTGAATATGCATTATTTTGTTCACTATCTCGTCTGTATTCGAATTTTATATCCAATTCACTCAATTTATCAATTCTTTGAATTGTGGGATTATCGGTTTCTTTGAAACAATCATAAACGCAATATCTTTATGGTTGGATCTTTTCTGTACAAGTTGTGCCTGAAAGTAATACATCGCAAGTAATTCCTTGCAAATGATGCAATATTCAATTTCATGTTTGCTAATTGTATATGAACCACATACCACTACAAATTCCTTACAGAATTCCTCTTTTCGTGACAATTCAGCCTCGATTGCGTCAAAACTAGCATGTGTCAAAAATAAACTCCTGCTTCAAATCTGGAAATCTTAACACAGGTGTTTGAGTTGTTTTGAAATTCTTAAACACCTGTACACACTTATCTAATCATATGATTTTCTTTTCTGTTCTGCACAATTGTTTCAATAGTCTCGAAATATCTGTATATCCCTTGATAAAGCGAGTCTAATATTTAAAAATTCCTAAGAAGCTTCTCAGTGTTTTGATAAATTTTGGTACCTCAAATGTCTAAATGGCCTCAATAGAAAAGTTTGGAGAAAGCGATAGATAATGAAGGACCGGGCTGACTACCAACAAATAACAATTATTTTAAGAAGCAATAAAAATTATCAGTGATATTCTCCAGACTATATATACAGAGTTATTATATATATACTTAAGTCACTTCAATGAAAATTTAGCTTATGAAAGTGGATTATTGCTTTAATTAATTAATATTTATAATTTCATTATCAATAATAAATCAATATTTAATCTTTGTAGCTAATATTTATATATTGTTTTTTATATAAATCATGCACAATTTACAGTTGTGCAGGATGATTTACAAAACAGTACATCACAAATTGGCTGCATTTCTTCTAGAAAAATCGGATGAACTAAACATTCCTCACATCAGCATGTATCGCATTCTTCTTAACAAATTGAGGCTATTTAATTACAAATTCACGATGATACAAGAACTAAAATCAACTGATATTCACTTTCGTCTGTATTTGTTATCTGTTTTTTTGGCTTCTCAACAATCAAGAAATGTTGAATAACATTTTGCGCAGGGATGATTTCAGGTTTAAAATTAGCATGGACAAACATTTCTCGCAAGACACCTGCAGCGGGCATTGAAAACTTGGTTGTTCGATTGAAGACTGTAGTGGCAGAAATGGTAGACATCGAACATTTCTTAAGAGCATTAAAAATATTCCTGACTTGATTATAAAATTTTATTAATTGTACTAGTCTGCCTATTTTCTGTTGATAATAAATTTGTTTTTATTTTGAAGTGACTTATGAAACACCACGTACTTCATGAATTTAACTTGAAAATTTATTATTTAATTAAAATGAGTTTGATAATTAAATATTTCTCTAATAATAACATGGTATAAATAATTAAAAGCATTTAAATTTTCTCAAAAATAATTTACAATTTATTAATTGATAATAGATAATTTTATTAGTGCTGGTCCGATTAAATTCGCATTAGATAAAGGTGCTGATATTGTTATTACTGGTCGCTGTGTGGATTCGGCATTGACTTTAGGACCACTTATGCATCATGTGAGATTATTAATTGTTTCAGAGATTTTTGAATTATCTAAATAATAATTATTTATTAAATTTAAAAGTTTTTCATTTTAAATTAGAATTTCTGATGAAAAAATTAAAATACAAAAATTAAAAAATAAATAACAAATATAATAATGCAGTATAAAATTGAGTGGTTTTCAGAAGGTGAAATATTGGTCTCAGTCGATTTTGAATGGTTCGTGGTAATAATAATAATAATAATAATAATAATAATAATAAAAATCATAATAAAAATAAATTATAATGATAATTAAAAATATTATGAATAAGTAAATTTTTTTCATTCTTTAGTTTAAGTGGAATAACTCAGATTTCGACAAACTTGCAGCAGGCAGGTAATCTTTTTAATACTCATTTCTCAATGTTAATAAAGCTATATAGAATTAAAAAATTCACTTATTATTGAAGTTAAATTTTCAATACAATATTTTTTGGTAATCCATTTAAAATGTATACATAATGAAAAAAGGTTTATTATAAATTGCGCATTTTACAAACAGTGCTCGTCCTTTTATATTACTGCATTAAAATCATCTCATATTTTAATTGATCAAAAAACCTTATTTACTGTTTTTATAAAAGAAAACCGGAACCGACTCACTGATCTGAGACATACTGGTCTCAAATTGATTTTTTCACCAACTCTTGTTGGATGGAAATCCTTTAATTATCACCATCATTCTATTTAATTTAATTTAATCGATTTTATTTACTAAATAAATTTCCTGGAGATTCCACTACATCGAAATATAATTATTGAACTAAAATATTTTTTAAATCTACCAATATACAAAATTGAAGGGGATGTTCGCTTTCTATGTCCATTTTTTGTACCAGCATCAACTTTGTCCTAGAAATGTGCTCAAGAAAAACGAATCAACTGGAAAATTTCTAGAAAAAATGCAGGATTAAATTTTTATTTCTTATGGATTATTATACATAAATGTATTTCTTCCTTTGTTTCTTTAGCCTTGCTGGACATTTAATTGAATGCGGGGCCCAAGTCACTGGTGGTATTTTTACCGATTACTTTACGGTACCAGATATGTATGTAGAAAAAGGAAACAAGTTTTTAATTAACATTATCTATTGATCAGGTGGAATATCGGATTTCCGATTGTGGAGTTTGAAAAGAGTGGCGTGTTCACCGTAACGAAGCCAGACAACACCGGGGGTATTGTTACAACTGCCACGGTTAGTGAACAGCTGGTGTATGAAATCGATGATCCCGCTTCCTTTCTTTTGCCTGATGTCACTTGTGATTTCACTGGAGTAACAGTAACTGAGATCGGCAGTAAGTGTTTCTTACCACACCTGTCTGATCATCGGTTTCATTGTAACTTTTGACTTAGTTTATGTAAATAAAACAATATAATTTAATAAAAAGCACATTTAATAAAATTCATTAATTACACTACTCGACATATAAGATTTTTTACTTATCTAACACTCATTAATGTTTTCTAGGTCATTTTTGGACGGGGAAATCGAATATGAAATTTTTTTTTCATATCAGTTCTAGTTTTATTTTTATGTGGTAAGAAATGAATGTTAATGATTTTATCTATTCAATGACATAACAAACGTAATACAATACATTAATAGAAAATTATGAAATATATTTAATTCCTAACTAAAAGCCAAAAAAATCTATCAATCTGCGATCTGCACGACCGCAACACCTTTTTCCTACGGTAAGAAGCATCTTTTGGAATCACTCACCATGTTCGTCCGAAACATTTCCGAAATCAGAATGGAAGAAACCCAAATGAGCATCCATGAAATGCAACTTCAACGACATTCGGACATTCTGCATGTTGAATGCCGATAACATATCCTGGATTAATTGTGGCCAATTGCTACATCTGTGTTTTGCAAGGAAACTTGCTGACTAGAATCAATGCATTCCATTCCGTTTCGTAAAACCGGTAAATTTTCGCTATTTTTATCAATTTCCTTAGTCGAGGACCTATGAAAATACCTTCCTTTAATGTTTCCTCAGACATTTTCGGAAATATGTTTGCTAAATATTCGTTGGTTTATCATTTCTCAAGCTTTTTAACGAATTGCTTGAACAATCCAAATTTTATATGCAAAGGCAGCATTAGAATATTTTGCAAACAGATTAATGGTGTATGACTGACATTATTTCGTCCCAGCACCTTTTCCATTCCTGTTGGCCACTTGGTATGCAGATAATGATTGGATTTATATCTCAAATCCCATAAGAGCAGGAAAAAAATATTCTTGACGTATCCTTTTTGAAGTTCCATAAGGAAATCGACCATTTTCAAGTCACCACAGACTTGCAGTTGTAATCAACCATAACTAATCGAAGTAAGAGTTTCTTTAATTGAGTCATAGGTCTCCTTCTTATCTCTGGAATAGTATAATAGACGGCTGGATATTGAGATTGATCGTGAAGAAATATTGCTTTTAAACTAGCTACGGAGATGTCAATAAAAATCCACCAGTTACTTATATCATTGTCAAAATCTAGTTCTTGCAAAAGACCGATAATATTCCTGCAATACACGGAGCGGTTCTTTTTATTATAGAAGGATCATATCGTTCACAAGAGATATGCAGTGCTCATTTCTTTGATTGGTCCTGTTTTTTGACTTCAAATCTTATATAGTAAGCTTTCCTTAATGCTGTTGATATATTTCTGCTATATTTATTTGGAGTGAACAACCCGCATATATAACAGAACAAATTTTGACATGACCGTTTGGAATTAAAATTTTTGCGCAATATAATCTGCAATACAAAAAATTTTATAATAGTTAAAGATATACCTAGGATTTAAGTGTTACGCACTGTTAGTTAAATTCAATATATCGATTTTGATAGTTTTTGGCCTGTAATTAACAACAATAACAAACAGAATAGTTTCTATTTGCATTTGTAGATATGTATGAAATAACTATGATGCATATATTGTACAATTAAATGTTATTTTAGGTGAACACAGCATAGATGATATAATATTATATAATTCGTAAATAGTAATTTCCCAGTCGTTCTGTAAAATCTTTCTGGCCTATAGCTCAGCTCAAGCTTTTATGTGACAAATTCGATTATCAATTATAAATCGAAATGCACTACTTACATTGTCAAGCATAATGTTTCGCAACACATAACCAGTTGGATCCCAAGTATCTTCGAATAGTATGTGATGTCAATCTACCAACACAACCATTTCATAACCCTTCTCATTCCGTACCGTGGGCAACAATTTCCTTTTGTTGTTTCTTTTTGGTTTCTGTTTTGGCTAAGATTTGGTATCTGAATATATTCTCAATTGCTTTCTGCATTTTTGATTTTTTTGGGAATTTCATCTTCACTCTCTGAATCTTCACTTTTATATTCATCTTCCTCACGTTGTTCAATATCTTGTAATTCAGCTTCAGCTTCATCTTCAGGTTTTATTTTTCAGAAAATATGTCTAAATCATTATTACATGAATTAGTGTCCGAACAGTCATTATTTTTATATCAGCGAGTTTTTTGAATTCTTCAAAAAATTTTTTGGTCTTGGAAATCGTTTCATTTCTGTTTAGGATTTACGAAAAAAAATATTTTTTTCCCAGATTGGATTTTTCACAAAATAGATCCAGATATAACAGCTACTGAACACTGGATTATTCAAGATAACTTTATGTTTTCCAGGAAATGCCTGAAAGCGATATATATATAAATGAATGTAAATACGTATTGATGTCCATTGTTGCATAGATGATCCATAAATTATTATAAACTTTGAAATGGCCAAAGTCTTAATTTTGATGGGTATTGGTATAAGTAAAATATGTATAGATCATGCTGATAATGGCAGTTAAAGTGGCTGAGTTGAAATTGATTAGGAATATTTAACTGTTATGTTTCATTAGGTAGCTATAAAATTCTAGAAAAATACATAAATTATCAAAATTTTAAGAATGAAATTTGAAAACCGTCAAAATGGCTGTCTTTGGCAGTTCTAGTGTTAAATTTCTAAATTCGATAAAATTAATTGGGAACTTCTTTTCTTGATTTTTTTTATCAAACCTAAATCAACTTTGAAAATATACAATTTATATATAATAAATATATATAAATATTTTACCATATTTAATTTTTATCACTTTAAATCTCATTTTCTTATTTTATTCATGAAATATACGAATTTTTTTCAAAGAAAATCAATTTAAAAAAACCAAGAGATAATGTGAGATATCTTAAAAGTTGATTTTTTTATATATAAAAATTCATAAAATCAAGTGAAGAAATCAATAATTATTATAATAATTATATTTTAAGTTTTTATTAAAAATGAAATTAGTCGATTGTTTATTTAATTGCTAATTCTAAAGTAAATACCAATATAATTCACATCAAATGATTCTTTTTATTGATTTTAATACTTTTAAATTATTAGAAATCAATATTGTAGGTGTAACTTGATGTTTTTAAAATTATAATTCTACCAATCTTCTAAAAAAGTAATCAATTTCGCAATTTATTTCATTTATTTTATAAAAATATGAACGATATTTAATCACTCACGAACTGGCTAAATTTGAAATTATTTTAATCTGTCTTAAATATATCAAATAATAATTTTAATGAAAAAATTCTCCCACCGATTTTTGAACGCTGAAGAAATTACCTGAATATTGGTGAAAACGATGCATGAAATTATTAAAAAGAAATTTTATATGTAACAGTCTCTTAATGGATCTGATATTATTAATCGACATTCGTTATAATAAGATCATTAAAAGAAACAAATTGGAAAACAGTTTATGAGGAATACGATAATGTATTTTGTGATGTTAATTATAATTTTTTATGCAATATATATTAAAATTTTTAATTTTTAATGATTTATTTCTAATATATATAAAATTTAATTTTTTCAAGTTTTTCAGTATAACGATTGTTACACCATGAATTGATTTTATTTTTGACTTTAATGATTTAAACAATTTTTTTTAACAATGGTAAAAAGTGGAAATATATAAAAAAAACAATATTAAAATGTGCTTTGAAATTAACAATTTAATTTATTATTATCTATTAATTTATAATATTTATAATTTCTGTATTTTAAAAATGTTTATAAATTAATCTATAGGTCTAATTTTGTTTATTCAGTTAAATTTCTTATTTAACAATTTCTAATATTTTTTTTATTCATCAATTAAATCTTAATTAAAAGCACGGTGTTTTACGTGTCAGAATATAATAGACAAATTATTAAAGATTTAAAATCAACTAGAAATATATTCAAGGCCGTTTTTTAAAATCTTTTAATTTTTAAATTACTTTATTTTAAAAATATTTAAATTATAATGTATTTTGAAAATATATTATAAGAATGCGCTTATAAATTATCTCAATTAATGTGGATAAACAATACTAAATAAAACTATGAAAAACCGTAAAGACGACCTAATATAAATCACTTTTTTATATAATATAAATCACATTATATCGCCAATTGAGACGAGCCAAATTCATTTTTAGAGAATCAAATTGAAGTTCGAAATGTCAAAGGTTACTCTCCTCCAGAGAATTTAAAGGTAAGTTCCATGTTCTGATAAAATTATTTACTTTTAATTAATTTCAAATTCAATCATAATGTCGTTCTAAAAGTTTAGATGAGAGAGTATACAAAATGTGATCAACATAGTTTTTTCAGGAAGTAGAACATTGGAATATGTTAATTCAACTGACTAAGTTTTGACTTGAGCCTAAATCTAGCCAGTATAACTTATAGAAATCTTAATGAAATTTCAGTTCATATTTCTTTTCTGGAATAATTCGCTTGGTTTTTCACTTTTCAATTTATTCAGATCAAAGTTAAAAAAATTTTCTCCGCTTTCGGTCGAAATTTATCGAAGATTTTCAATCAATAATCGAAACGCAAACAGTATGGACTTTAAAATTTAATAGAGCTGTAACATTAGAATAACAAATTCATAAGTATTTATTAAATCAAAATATTATAAAAAATGTTTTAGTTAATTATCATTGGTTAAAATTATCTGTAAACTTTTCCTGTTAAAATATTCTTTGTTTACTTTATTTTACTTGATAGATAATCAAGTATATTTTATCAAAAATCGATTTAAAGAAATGGAGAATCAATCAATCAATTTACGTTTCATATTACGAAGGTGACAGAACAAAATTTTTTATTTTATTAAAAAAAGATTTTTTTATCGAATTTTTTTGATAACATAATACATTTTTTTATAATAATTTTTGGATATATTAAAATTTTTTTTCATTGTTTCACAGTGCAAAAACCTATAATTAATAATCTTGATATTATTAAAATCAGTAATAGTTTTCTCTAAAACATTATTTGAACATTATTTACTTTGAAAAATCTGATATTTTTTATATGTATGAAGTTTGACAACTAAAACCCATTACCTCTGAAGTCTATTTTCGTTGGCTTAACAAAAATTGATTTAGATATGAATTATCACAGAATATAACCTGTATTTTCTATATTTCCGAAAAAAATGTAAATGTTTTGAACTTTGATTTTTCTGAAGAAAATTACAATGTGCAACTTTATAATATTACATAAAATATGTTTTACTACATAATAATTAATTTATAATGATATAATAATATATAATATAATATTATTAATATATGTATAATATATATATATATATAATGTATAATATAATTATAATTAAAATTATTATGTTTTATAAAAAATATACTACCCATAAATATAATATTGTTTTTAAGGTTTCATCAGTCTATCACGACAAATTTCGATTAAATGCCTTTTCTGTCATCATCGGAAAAGATGCAGTGGCTAAAGGTCTCTTGACAGCTGAAAATATTTTAAAACGGTACAAAACTGTTTTTTGCAAAAAAAAAGTTTTTTGATCTTTAATTGTATCTATTTTAATAATTACAAATTAACTAAATAATAAACGATTTTGAAAACATTAAATTTCTTTTCATGGACAGTCTGAAAATTAAAAATTTTAAAATTAATTAAATGAATATTTTCACAATTTCCCAGTACTTTTTTTAATAGTAATAAAAATATTTGAAAATTATTAAGAATTATCTATATTATATTTTAGATAGCCAATTAAAATTTAAGTATTTATATTGATTAATTTTGTATCACAGTATTTCTTAATACTGTGATTTTCTATATTGAATTTGATATTTTTGACCCTATATTTTCACAATGATAAAAAAGTAGTAGTAATAATGACCGAAACGTTTCACCAGTAGTTATTTTTGGTAATAAATTTATTCGATTTCTCATATTTTTAAATCTGACTTAATTATTACATTTACTACTATATAGAATATTTAAATAGTTGCTAATATTCAAAAACTTCGATTCACTTATATATTTTCCGGAAACATATCCAATAAGAATTACCGTAGATACGCAAGTATAACGCCACCCGACTATAACGGGAGACATACAAAATTGGGTGAAAAGTATTAAAAATGCAAAACGCGAGTATAACGCGAGAGTAAAAGTTGGCCAAATGCTATGTATTGTGAACCGGTAAAATATA